>JAURVB010012307.1:0-12166 GCA_033002965.1 Piper betle
CCCACCATCTAACACGGAACCAGGTCGGCTCTGATACCACCTGTAACGACCCGCCATTTTTCACGATATTGTGGGCCTAACTGGCTAGTTGTTACTCAAAAGTAAGTAATTATGTCAAACATTTTTTATAAATAATAACATACATAAACATCCCACAGTCTTGGACCGTTTCCCAGCAGCCACACTTATTTCTCAATTTAAAAGAAAAGGAGTCCTCATATTTATTTTGCTCCATACTCTGGATGTCAATCACCTAATCTTGTATCTGCACACCTGCGGAGGCAATTCCGCATTAGTGATTACAACACTAAGTAGTATAATAGATAAAACAAAACAAGTACATTCCACTATTTCCTTATGTTTATTTTAATATGCGGTGGAGCGATTCCGCTATACTCCAAAACAATGCGGAGGAGGTGTCCGCTGTGATCCGCACACCCCGGCCGTAGCCTTTTTATGGGGAGGCTACCACTACCGTCTCCAGTGCCAGTGCCTCGCACACCCCGGCCGTAGCCTTTTTGTGGGGTAGCTATCACTGCACTCGGGTGATTGCTATGCCCCGTTTGTGGGGAAGCTCTCACTACCAATTCTAGTGCCAGTGCCTCGCACACCCCGGCCGTAGCCTTTTTATGGGGAGGCTATCACTGCACTCCAGTGCCAATGCCTTGCACACCCCGGCCGTAGCCTTTTTGTGGAGCGGCTATCACTGCACTCAGGTGATCGCTATGCCCCGTTTGTGGGAAGCTCTCACTGCCAACTCTAGTGCCAGTGCCTCACACACCCCGGCCGTAGCCTTTTTATGGGGCGGCTATCACTGCACTCAGTGCCAGTGCCTCACACACCCCGGCCGTAGCCTTTTTATGGGGCGGCAATCACTGCACTCTAGTGCGATGGAGGAATCGCTGTGCCTCACTCACCCCGGCCGTAGCCTTTTTATGGGGCGGCTATCACTACTCCAAAACAATATCGATGCATTACATGATTCACACACATAACACGACCCAGTGTCGGACTGAGTCAATTCATTAACCCCGGTTGCACTTCGTGCATGGTGGTCGAATCTGGGCTCAGGCCGACCTAGGCTACCAACAAGGAAAATACGATGTTCTACCTATTATACGTACCTGATTTGTGATTACGTCTGACTGTGATCCGTGAACCCTAATACAGTAATGGGGAGGTCGCCTGGGACGGAGATGAGGGATGAAATACTCCCTCCTCCTGCATATATATACACTTCAACCATTCCCTCCATTAAATTCTCATACCCCATCATCCATTGGTATTTCCTAGGTTCAATGACCCCTTCATTAAATTCTCACACCCCATCATCCATTGGTATTTCCTAGGTTCAACGACCCCTTCTCCTTTTATAAAGAATAAATGACGGCTAGGGTTTGTGGAAGCACCCTTTCACCATAATTCCTTTAACCGCGTAATTGGGTAATTAACACGGTTCACTTAACCTTTTCACTCAACCTCTTAAATGGTACGGTTCACTTTACTAGTTTAAACGGTTAAATGGTATGGTTTACTTAACCGGGTAAAAATACTTAACCGGTTAACTAACACTTTCCACTTGACCGGGTAATTAATAATTAACCGGGTAGCGGGTAAATAATTTAAATATATTCATGGATACCAACGTTCGATCCCACCGCGTCGAATATATATATATATATATATATATATATATATATATATATATATATATATATATTCGGGGTCTTTACATCTACGATCCACTATATATAAAAATAATAAAAAAAATGACTGGCATACTCTCATATATCTGATAACTCATTCTGTTCTGCTGTGTTCATGACGTTATCATCATATACTTGGGTACGCATGACCCTCGTAGCTCATACACGCGACTGGCATCGGCTCGGTACACGTGTCCTGAAACTGACTCAACTCGAACAAAATAACGGTCGACCCGACCGGTTCTGAATATAAAACCCTAACTCGAATCGTGGGTTTTACAATAAATGTCATAGAAGCTGATAAGAAGATGAAAATAAAGAAGACTAAGAAAAACATTAAGAAATTGTTTTTCAGTCTCATGAGTCAAAGGTTAATAATTTGGCTCCACAGAAGGAATTCAAGGACAAATACCATTTCTGTAAGTAACCTGGTCATTTCTGAGAAGATTGACAGAAAAATAAGGCATAGTTCGAAAAGAAAGGTATTGATGCAATTTTAGTGTGCTTCGAATCAAAGTTATGTGAAGTTCCTTCTAATACATGGTCGATTGATTCTGGTACCACCACTCACATTTCAAATACCATGTCAGGGATTCATTATGATCCATAATACAAACCCAAATATGGATTTTGTGTATATGGGAAATCGAGTGAAAGGACCAGTTTAATGAATCAGAACTTATCTGGCACATTTTAGATATTGGACATCACTTAGTATTATTAAGAACATTTTTGTCCCCACTATTATGCAAAATTTAATTTCGTAATCTACTTTGGATGTATCTGGATATTCATTTAAGTTTTGGGAACAATTGTTTCAGTTTGTGTAAGAGTAGCACTCTAGTAGGAGTCTAGTACTGTTACTAATGGTTTATATAAGTTGAAACTTGATGATTTTATCGATGAATCCCATCTTACTATTCATCATGTTGTTGGCATGGAATGTATTATGGTAAATAAAAATTCTTCATTCTCATGGCATAAACATTTGGGTCATATATCCAAACAAAATGGAGACATTAGTGAAGAATGAAGAAGTTATTCCAAATTTAGACTTCACTTATTTATCCATTTATGTGGATTGCATCAAAGAGAGCAAACCAAACACATTAAGAAAGTTACTACAAGAAGTACACAACTTCTTGAAATTGTACATACTGATCTATGTGGACCTTTTGAATTCCACGGTGACAAATATTTTAACACTTTTATCAATGACTTTTTACATTAAGGAAATGTTTATTTACTGTTCAAAAAGTCAGAAGCAGTGTATGCATTTGAGGTGCTAAGTTGAACGATAGTTAGATAGAATAGTGAAAGTCGGAAGATTTGATAGAGGCGTAGAGTATTATGGAAAATATTATGAATCAGTCAATGACCAGGCCCATTTGCGAAATTCCTCAAAAGGCATGGCATAAGTAAACAATACACTACACTGATGCTCCTCAACAAAATGGTGTATGTGAGAGGCATAATCATACTTTAATGGATATAGTTAGGAGTATGATGAGCAATTCATCTTTGCCTAAATCATTCTAGACTTATGCACTTAGAACTGCCTTGTACTTGTTAAATAGGGTTCCCAATAAAGCAATACCTAAGATTCCTTCCTGAGTTATGGGCTAGCCGGAAACCTAGTTTAAGACACTTATAATGAAGCTACTATAAATGAATCTATTATAGAAGTACGACTAGGAATATCATTAAGACAATCCCAAAGAGAAAAAGATCAGCTATTTTGATTGATTATTTGGTATATCTACAAAAATCAGATTTTAACATTAGAATTGATCAAGATTCGGATTCATTTTTAGAAGCCATAAATTGTGTTTACTCTAGAAAGGTGTCATGAAAGAAGAGTTGAAATCAATTGAATATAACAATGTTTGGGATCTTGTACCCAAATAGTTATAAAGCAGTTCATTGTCAGTGAGTTTTTATGTCCAAACAAGATTCTACGATGTACTAACCGTTATACTATTATCATCGCTTTATTCAAATATTAGTGAGATGTACCAGCTTTGTAGTGATTTTTGTCCTCCTCAGTTATCTCAAATTCATACCTTTGTAGTGCATTTATCATTCATATTTCATGAATTGATCGCTGATTTAATGACAAGTACGACACACAACATCAGCTCATCTTTTCACGAAAATAAAACAAGAGAAAACAATATTACACGTCACAATATTACTTGTCGACAATAAGCAACTCAGAATAATATGATGTTTTACTCATGAAGCATGAGTAGTCCAGAGTTTGCATCTCAACCCTTAGGCTTTGCATGATTAATTCTATCATACAACCTAACAAATAAGCCACAATAAATGATCATAAGTGCTGCAAATGTACAGTAACCTTCCCAACTTTGGCACTGGATGGTGTGGATGACCCGACTATTAAACCAATTCCTCCTTCAATATAAGATAAGCCTAGGCCCCACCAAAGCTTTGACTTAATATTAAGTAAACATAAAAGTCATTTGTTTTAATTTCTATTTTACTTCTCAGTCATATTACCTAACATTTATTAGGTTTCATATCCTTTTACACTTATCAAATCACATTTTGACTAAACTGATTAATGAAATGGTGAACAACAGGAGGAACTCCGGAAAATAACAACTAAATGTACCTTGTCAATAACCTCTTGAGCTCCAAAACATCTCACCAATCTCCCTCATAGTTTGGCAATGAAAAATGTACTAAAACGTCCCTACCCGACAAGGTATTTGTATATGCTTGCATGATATGCCATGACTATATATGTTTAAACACTCAATCAACATGTTATATATCATTATAACATGTAATTAATATCATATTAAGGTCATAAAATCTTTTGATAATCATATGTAAAATTGTAAAGACAATGTAAAAAAAAAAAGGGACACAGACGCGGTCCAGGAAGGACCAAATGTGTTTTAATCTTTACCCGGTTAATTCTACCCAGTTAATTATTACCTATTTTATTATTTACCCGGTTACCTGGTTAAGTGAAATACGGTATTTTTACATACCTTAGCCGTCATTTTATTTTATTTTATGAAGGACGTCCTCCAACCTAGCCTTCATTCGCATTTTCTTCTCCTCTTCCTTGTTAAAGTGAGCATCCTCCTTGTTTTGGATATTTTCCCCATCTTATTTTCTTTTTCTTTCTTCCATTGGCAAGCACATAGAGTTTATGTTTAGACATAACTGTTAATTTATTTTTTGTTGTTGGTGGATATCATGATCTATTTAATAAATGTTGATTTTAATGCTGTAAATTGTTATAAAAAATTACATTAATCTTAATTAATAATCGTGAGGATTAAGGTTTTAAATCAATAAGAAAACAAATTAATTTTTACATGACTGAGATCCATGGCTGACGAGTTCACCTGTTCGGCAAGATGGGCAAGCACAGGCAAAGCTTCGCCGGGAATTGTTGGCGACGGTCGTTCCGACTTCGGAAGATGATCCTACACTCTTCGTCAATTGGTGTATGGTCGATCTCACGTATGTAGATGCCGGCCTGAGGTGGTAAATGGCCAAAAACAGAAAACAGCAGCAAAAACAAAGGCGACGGCAGTGGGTGAAGAAATCCAGCCGTCCTCGGTGGCAATGGGTTCCAATCTGGCTGGAAAAGGTCGATAGGGGGTAGAGGGTGTTGAGGCGGCAACGCTCGTCGGCGTTGGAATTGGCGAGGCGAACGCGTCGCTAGTGTGGCGGTGCAGGCGTCGCAGCGGCTGGAAGATGGCCGGAGACGATCGCCGGTGGTGAATGGAGTCGGGAACAGAGGATGGCACCGGGAAAGAAGAAGAAAATGAAAATTCCCGTGGGTGGCAAACTTGTAAATAACGCTTAACTCAACACAGATCGAGTTAAATAATAATACCAATTTATAATAAATCTTTAAAAATAATTATTTTAATCAGTTATTAAATTATAGTTGGGTAACAATCGCAAACATCGAACCTAAATAGTATAATGAAAATAAATAAAGTTCGAAACTTTATTTAGTCGAATAATTTAAAATAATTGTATTAATAATATTTACGAATTAAAATAACGCAAATTATTCTAAATAATTTAATTTGAAATTTTAATTAATTAAGTTGCTATAAATAATATTAGTGATTAAAAAATTATAACGGTAAATTAAATCATCAAGATCGAGGTTAAGTAATTATCACCGCAAATGGAAATTAAATACTTGTTTATCAGTTAATAATTATTTCATCAATTGTTAAGTATTTATTATGATTTAGATAATTAATTTAAAATGTAAAGTAGGACTTAAATGTTTATATCTCATGAATAATTAATTATTTCACTAGATTTTTAAGAATTTAATATCTAATATTTTTGAATTATTACATGTTATGTTGCCAAAAATTTTAATATATATATATATATATATATTAGACATTTAGCTGCATGCATGCTTACTCAAATAAAATTATACTTATGTATAATTTTATGTTCTCGTTTAGATTATGATCATTGGTCGCAGTTGCGAGTTTGAAATATCCAAGTCCATATAATTATTTGAAATATTGTATTTTCCTAAGCTGGTAACCTTTGTTGGCACTAATCTTAGAATGAACTAGGAGATAATGACTAATCTCAGAATGACCTGGGAGACCACCTAATTTCAAAATGAACTGGGAGACGATTTTTAATCTTAGAATGAACTAGGAGACGACTTCTAATCTTATAATGAACTGGGAGACGATTTCTAATCTCAGAATGAACTGGGAGATAATGACTAATATCAGAATGAACTGGGAGACGATTTCTAATCTTAGAATGACCTAGGAGACCACCTAAATCTCAAAACGAACTAGGAGAAAATTTCTAATCTCAGAATGACTTGAGACACTTTTACAAATCTTAGAATGACCGGAGAGAAATTTACTTATCTCAAAATGACCTGAGAGATAATTACTAAAAGACTTGTGAAATGATAACAAAGACTGGTGAAATGATAATAAGAATTTTATTAACTTATTTCCCTTAATTATGGGGCTTAATAAAAATAAAAGTGAGCTTGGTAAATTGATAATAAAAATTGGAGTTCCTTATTAATCTCTCGTGTTATAATTATGGCAATGGGAAACGGTCCAAGACTGTGGGACAGTTATTTTATTTAATATCATATGCATCAGAACATGTTTTATTTTTACAATTTATAAATTCTAAACTTATTTGAAGTATTAAAATTCATGTTCTGGAATTATTTACCATGTTATGATTCATGTTTTTGCATGTTACATTTACATTAACAATATTTTTATGTAACACCCCATCTGGTTCGGGTGGGTCGATTAGGTGGAATCAGAGCATGGTTTCCCACTAGCTCACATTTTATGACTTAAGTACCTTATTGAAAAGTTCAATAATTATCTTTTTCCATTGTGTTGTGTTTTGAATTAACAAATTAATTCACTAATAAACCTAAGTCATGACTGGAAAAGAAAAATATATATATTAATGAAGCATGATGGTTCGACGTTTCAGATGGTAGGCACTCATAGATAGTGAAACCGATCTGTGCAGTCAAATTCAAACACATAGAATGTGTTGACCCAGATCCTGATGGCCATACAGAGACTAGCACAGGCTTCAGAAAATACGCATTCTGTGGTTTAGAATATCGTTCAGCAGTTACCGGGAGTGGTAGCAGGGAATGCAGCCTCAAACTCAGTAGTGGGTCCCACAATCACCTAGGATGGTGGTCAGGGAAGTGCCCAAGGGTGGGCAAGGTTAGCATACCCGGGCAAGTAAGGGGAGCATCCAAACCCAGTGCCACCAGTAGTCCGACAAGTGGTACCGCTAGCTATTGATGATAGTGACCGTTATACTGTAGAATAGTTCTGGAAGAATGGAGCTGAACTATTTATTGGAGGGATCAATCTAATTAAGGCGGAGAGTTGGATTGACATTACCAAAAGGGCTCTGTTTGTGCCCCCCCCCATCAAGTGAGGTTGGCAACATGCATCCTTCAGGCGGAAGCATCTTATTGGTGGAAATCCATGGAAAAAACTACCTTCCATCGACATGAGATTTCTTCCATCACGTGGCAGAATTTGTGGCACCTATCCTAACCAAACAACTCGACTGCCCATTGTTTGGTAAGGGTTGTTGTAAAGCCTTTTTGGCTAACTTAGTTGCGTCTGAGTCAAAACCCAAAAAGTTGTCTATGATTCTTGTGCTAACAGAGTTTCCTGATGTATTCCTAGAAGAACTTCCAAAGTTACCTCTTAAGCGGGCAGTGGAGTTCGCATGGTTGCAACGCATAAATTCTTACATGCATGGTTTCTTCTTAGTTTCTTTTCCATTAGAACTCTTACATGCATGGTTGCAACGCATAAATTCATTAAAAATACCTTGCTAAGTTGCTGGAACTTTTTGGTATAAATTGCAATAGGTCTTTGGGTGTTGAGATATTGTATGGTTGCAAATTAGATGGCAGATATAAAATTCACGTTTGACTAGTTTCAAGAAACCCTATTTTTTTAGCTGCACTGTTCAAAATCTAATAATGGACATGTCAGAATGGAATAGACAGTCCATAAATAAATATCGGCCAATAGGGGGTACGGTGGAATAGACCCATCAACTCAACCTAATACAGTGGTACGGTAGAATGGACCCATCGGTCAATAGGGGGTACGGTGGAATGGACCCATCGGCTCAACCTAATAAGTGGTACGATGGAATGGACCCATCGGCCAATAGGGGGTACGGTGGAATGGACCCATCGGCTCAATATAATAAGTGGTACGGTGGAATGGACCCATCGGCCCAACATAATAGGGGGTACGATGGAATGAACTAATCGGCCAATAAGGGGGCACGATGGACAGACCCATCGGCCCAATATTTTATAGTGACACGGTGGACTAACCCATCAGCCAATAGAACTACATCATAATAGGGGGTACGATGGAATGAACCAATCGGCCAATAAGGGGGCACGATAGACTGACCCATCGGCCCAATATTTTATAGTGGCACGGTGGACTAACCCATCAGCCAATAGAACTACATCATAATAAGGGGTACGATGGAATGAACCAATACGGCCAATAAGGGGGCACGATGGACTGACCCATCGGTCCAATATTTTATAGTGGCACAGTGGACTAACCCATCAGCCAATAGAACTACAACATAATAGGGGGTACGATAAAATGAACCAATCGGCCAATAAGGAGGCACGATGAACTGACCCATCGGCCCAATATTTTATAGTAGCACGGTGGACTAACCCATCAGCCAATAGAACTACATCGAGCTTGATCCCGACATGGGTATGTAGGCCAATCAAGATTGTTTGATTTCAGCTCAAATAAGGTAGAATAAAAGTATGATAGGATAGTCAGGTTAGGAGAATGGGTAATAAATGGGACTTCTTTTTATTTTGTTTTGAGTTATAAATATGGCTATGGGAAATGGTCTAAGAATGTGGGAACCATTATTTTATAACTTATTACTCGGCATTTAGTAGTTTTATTTTGGTAACACCTGGCCAGCTAGGCCCACATTGTTGTGAAAAATGGCCGGGTCGTTACAGAGGGTGTCGAGGCGACCACCCAATTGAGGTGGCAACGCTCGCCAGCGATGGAATTGGCGATGCGAATGCGTTGCTGTGTGGCGGTGTAAGCGTTGCAGCGGCTAGAAGGCGGCCGGAGTTCGTCGGGGAGACACCGCAATGGTATGGCAAGGCTGGGCGGCGGCGATTGACAGTGGCTAGAGACAATCACAAATAAATCTTTAAAAATAATCATTTTAATGGGTTATTAAACTATAGTTGGGTAACAATCACAAGCATCGAACATAAATAGTATAATGAAATAAATAAAGTTCGAAATTTTATTAAGTCGAATAATTTAAAATAATTGTATTAATAATATTTATGAATTAAAATAACACAAATTATTCTAAATAATTTAATCGAACAACTTAATTAATTAAATTTCTATAAATAATATTAGTGATTAGAAAATTATAACTGTAAATTAAATCATCAAGATTGGGGTTAAGTAATTATCACTACAAAGGGAAATTGAATAATTGCTTATCATCAAGATCAGGGTTAAGTAATTATTATGTAAAGTAGACTTAAATGATTATATCACATAAATAATTAATTATCTCACTAGATTTGTTGATAATTTAATATCTAATATTTTTGAATTGTTACAAGTTATGTTTTCAAAAATTTTAATATATATATATTAAACATTTAGCTGCATGCATTCCTACTCGAAAAATTATACTTATGTATAATTTTATGTTCTCGTTCAGATGACGACCGTTGGTTGCAGCTGTGAGTTTGAAATATCCAAGTTCGTATAATTATTTAAAATGTTGTTTTTTCAAGCTGGTAACCTTTGTTGGCACTAATCTAAGAATGAATTAGGAGATAATGACTAATCATAAAATGAACTGGGAGACAATTTCTAATTTCAGAATGAACTAAGAGTTAATGTGTGAGATCCCTCAACTTAGTCCCACATCTAATACCTACTGGGAGAAGATCATGTTTATAAGTGAGAATGGACTATAGATCTTTAACTTTCGGGGTACCCATTTTAAAGAAATGACTTAGCCCATTACGTTGCACTTTGGGCTGGGTCGTTACAAATAGTATCAGAGCCGACCTGGTTCCGTGTTAGATGGTGGGATAGACTAGGGGCGTTGGCTAGGCTGCCGGTCACGGGCCAAAAAAGGTCGTGGGCTGGGGTTAGCAACGGGCCAAGACTAGAAACGTTGGCTAGGCTGCCGGTCACGAGCCAGAAAGGACGTGGGCTGGGGCTAGCAACGGGCCAAAAATAGGCATTTCGGGGACGAAATTTCCTAAGGTGGGTGGATTGTGAGATCCCTCAACTTAGTCCCACATCTAATACCTACTTGGAGAAGATCCTGTTTATAAGTGAGAATGGACTATAGATCTTTAACTTCCGGGGTACCCATTTTAAAGAAATGACTTAGCCCATTACGTTGCACTTTGGGCTGGGTCGTTACAAATGGTATCAGAGCCGACCTGGTTCCGTGTTAGATGGTGGGCTAGATTAGGGACGTTGGCTAGGCTGCCGGTCACGGGCCAGAAAGGTCGTGGGCTGGGGCTAGCAACGGGCCAAGTATAGGCATTTCGGGGACGAAATTTCCTAAGGTGGGTGGATTGTGAGATCCCTCAACTTAGTCCCACATCTAATACCTACTGGGAGAAGATCCTGTTTATAAGTAGGAATGGACTAGAGATCTTTAACTTCTCGGGTACCCATTTTAAAGAGATGACTTAGCCCATTACGTTGCACTTTGGGCTAGGTCGTTACAAATGGTATCAGAGCTGACCTGGTTCCGTGTTAGATGGTGGGATGGACTAGGGACGTTGGCTAGGCTGCCGGTCATGGGGCAAAAAGGTCGTGGGCTGGGGCTAGCAACGGGCCAAGACTAGAAACGTTAGCTAGGCTACCGGTCACGGGCCAGAAAGGACGTGGGCTGGGGCTAGCAACGGGCCAAGAATAGGCATTTCGGGGATGAAATTCCCTAAGGTGGGTGGATTGGGAGATCCCTCAACTTAGTCCCACATCTAATACCTACTGGGAGAAGATCTTGTTTATAAGTGGGAATGAACTATAGATCTTTAACTTCTGGGGTACCCATTTTAAAGAGATGACTTAGCCCATTACGTTGCACTTTGGGCTGGGTCGTTACAAATGGTATCAGAGCCAACCTGGTTCCGTGTTAGATGGTGGGATGGACTAGGGGCGTTGGCTAGGCTGCCGGTCACGGGCCAAAAAGGTCATGGGCTGGGGTTAGCAACGGGCCAAGACTAGAAACGTTGGCTAGGCGGCCGGTCACGGGCCAGAAAGGACGTGGGCTGGGGCTAGCAACAGGCAAAAAATAGGCATTTCGGGGACATTTCCTAAGGTGGGTGGATTGTGAGATCCCTCAACTTAGTCCCACATCTAATACCTACTGGGAGAAGATCCTAGTTTATAAGTGAGAATGGACTATAGATTTTTAACTTTCGGGGTACCCATTTTAAAGAAATGACTTAGCCCATTACGTTGCACTTTGGGCTGGGTCGTTACATAATGACTAATCTTAGAATGAACTGGGAGATAATAACTAATCACAGAATGACCTGGGAGACCACCTAAATCTCAAAATGAGCAGGGAGAAAATTTCTAATCTCAGAATGACTTGAGAGATAATTACTAAAAGACTTGTGAAATGATAATAAAGAAGGGTGAAATGATAATCGGGATTTTATTAACTTGTTTCATTTAATTGTGGCTTAGTGGTCTTATCACTAACACGGAATTGCCTCCGCAAGTGAGCAGCTGTGGCCTGTAGAATAAAAGTGACCCAGGTTTGGTGAATTGAGAATAAAAATTTGACTTCCTTGTTACTCTCTTATGTTATAATTGTGGCTATGGGAAACGGTCCGAGATTATGGG
>JAURVB010012309.1:0-90143 GCA_033002965.1 Piper betle
GTAAAACTCTGGCTCGAGTCACGGGTTTTACAGACCGCCTCCGACTATATGTGGCCCAGTAATTTGACAAATAACTTTGATCACCACTGCCATCAATCTTTTTTTCTTAAAAAATTATATGCTTGGTAGCTGTGCCAATGGGAGACGGCCACATCCGGTCACCCGAAAGCCAAAAATGGCTATGTGGCAGCTAGATCTGGCCATCCCAACCCGTCATGAGGCAGCCTTGGCTGCCTTCGTTAGAGTGTGACCACCATTGGTCGACTGTCCCCAGCTGTCGATCTTATTTTTTTTAAAAAAAATTTAATGCTTGGGCACCGCAGCAGCTGGGCCAATGGCCGAGAGCGACCAAATCTGGCCTCCCAGACCAGACTCAATTAAAGGCACTAGGTTATATTTTACAAAAAGTAAATCAAACCCCTTCTGGGGTATTGAAGATAATTTATAATATTTTCTCCCTTTTTGGTGATTATACATAATTTTTCAACCATTTAGTAATATAAAAAAATTCCTTTTATGGTAAAAAACTCTTTTGTTTTTCAACTATAGTTTTAAATATTATCTGGTATCTATGTTCCTTCTTCAAATTTAATATATTTTAGATCTTATTATTATTTTTAAAGACATTTACCTATTAGAGGGAGTGAATATCGTTTATTATAAATTGGATGGAGAAATTTCATATATTATGTGTGGGAGGGAGAGTGAGTGTATTATTTTACATAATACCCACTTCACCCCCAATAAAAGTTTACATGGGGGTAGGAGTTGGTTCACAAAAATCACTTCGTTCAAAAAATAAAAATTGCAATATATTCAAGATGGGTTGGTTTAAGAAATAAAATGGACTGACTTAGGAAATTAGATGTATATAGAGGGCATTAGGGATAAAGTTGGGGGGATTTGTTAGCGGGTAAATTGGCAGACGGCAGGAAGCGATGGCTGCTTAATTCAGCAATGATAGGAAAGAGCGGCAAAGGTGAAATGCTTGTCCTTTTCCGGTGAGTCTATGAGAAGACCGTCATAAGTTGTAGTCTGCATCAATGTATCAAGGAGAAAGAGGTAAGGTATATGTTCGTAGGAGGCAACACCTTGTAGTGGAGTATTCGTAAGTAGTAATAAATGATACATTAAGTTGGGTTCATTGGAGGTGTTTTATTGAATTTGTTCCCTCATTCAAGGTTTTTATTTTTTTAATTTAATGTGTTGGTCGCATTTTTTTTAATGTAGGTAGAAATGCTTTTTATGTTGTGTAATTGTTTTTAAAATAAACTTTAACTCTAGTGGAGTATGTCAGGGATAAGTAGATGAATATGATTTATGGAAATATTTTCTTATTTGGGGAGGTACAAGGACAGTCATATACATTTGAAGTCAAGGGATGGTCTTGGGGTGCTTAGGTGATTTGTTACTTTGTGTAACACCCCAAATTCGGTTCACGCTCGTGAACCGAACCGGCATGTTACAGGCCCCCGGTTAGGTCGGCTAACCCGAACCTAACTCATGTGGATCCAATCTCGGCATCTTAAGATGAAGATACGATCCATCATGAATGAATAAATACGCAAAATCCTAACATGGTACTACATGAATGACAAACAATTCAAAATACACACCAATACAGTTACGATCAAAATTCTGAAATAAAACAGACAGGGTCTCCCCTAAAAGTGCAATTAGGGTCCACCCTGTCAAAATAATATATACAGGTATATAAGCATATATCAACAATTTTATTAACACACAATTTGATATACTATAAGCTCATTCTGGAACTTGGGCCCTAACCCATCATACTTTTGCTGCGCTACTGTGATCATTTCATTTCGTATCATTATCATGCCTCAAACATTTAATCATAGCATGTTTATTAAATAACATCATAAACAAAACATGAAACATTCAATCACCCAATGTGTGTGTGCAGAAGACCTTATTGCTCCTCCGTCCCGGCCGGCACATCCATCTCGTGCTTATTACCTACATATATATATAAGAAAAACGTCAGTAACAAGCGTTACTGGTCCGAAAAGAAAATATCTATAACAAACTGGCTATGAGAGCAAACTCTCAAATGAAAGAAAACAACATATACTCCACGTGAACACTCTGAAGGGCACTACTGAGAAGCCACTGGGCTGCAGACCAGGTAGCATCTCGAACTTACTAATCTGCTGCTGGTACTGTGCTACTCTCAGCACTTCTTTTTCAGTACTTCTCGTGAAACTTTATCCTAAGCCCTCTCCTTACCTCCATATTTCTCCTGGCCTTGAGCACGAAGGCCGAGTACTCTCAGGCAATCGCCTTTAGTACCCTTTAAACCACAAGTCCGGACATGCGTTGTACTAAACAGTACCCGTAAACCTCCACGTTCTCCGGGTGTGAGGAACTCAAACGCGGAGTTGTCAGGATCCCTCGGGAATGGAACAGTCCGCTGGCACTAATCCAGAGCCCGCTTTGACTGTCACGGCATCCTCTGCATGGTACGTGCAGTCGATTTCTCCATCTCTCGTCTCACAGAAAACGCGAAAACTATATACATATATAGGCTTGGGTAGGGAGTTATATAATAGGCCCGAAGGCAACGTTTGGTGGATCTTGTTTTTGAAATCAACCTCGAGGGATCTCATCCTCGAGGGGTTATTAATCCGAAAAATGTTCAGTTAAATGGCCCGAGTTAAGTGGGATCCGATAAAACGCCACTTAACCCATCCTGCAGACATTAAAACAAACATACAATAGAAAAGAGTAAAACAGACGAGTCCTAAACGGACCTGGTAGAAGCTCCAAGCGTGTCATCGTGCCTAGGCGGCGAGCTCCTACTCCGCACCTACACATCAAAACTAAATACTAACGCCCGCTAACTAAATGATGCATCAAACTCAACAAACATCACACAATTCAATCATCAACCATAACAAGCAACAATTATAATGTGAAAGTAATTCCAACTTATCCTATTAATATCAATCTAATTATATTTCCTAAGTTACGTTGTACTCGTTTATCATGCTCAAATTTACTTTAGTTCATCAGGTCACTTAACTATCATTCCCTGTTAATCACATCATGCGCATCTTTACTTTATTCATGGTCAAGACATTAATCATGATAATTAATCAACCCTAGCATGCTATGCTAACAATTATCATCAATTTTAAATAAATCAATCGGAGGTAATTATACCTCACGTCATCGGCAATCGGCGATGGCTAGGGTTCGGTCGCGCGTCTCGGAGCTCAAATTTGGCGCTCATCGGCGTCCGAAGCTCGATCGGGCTCCACTGGGTGAGCCCCGCGGAAGATCCGGTGAATTCCAGCGAATTCCAGAAATTCCGATTTTCAGGCGGTTTTCCGGTAGCTGCTGGCAGTTTTCCGGCGACTTCTGGTGGTTTTCCAGCGACAATCGCCGGCGGCGTCTACTGGTCGAAAAGGGGTCGTGTTGGGTACCCTCGGAACCGGCTCGGCGAGCCCGACTCATCTACGAGGTCGATGAGGCCAACAGAGGTGGCGGCTCGCCGAAAAATGGCAAAAATAGAGCCGGCGGCGATGGGTGGCTCGATCCGGCCGCCCTGGGCGGCGATGGCCTCTGTGCCGGTTGGGGAAGGTTGCTGGAGGGTTGAGGCGACCTCCTGATCGTGGCGGCGACGGTCGCCGGCGGCGGAATTGACGACGCGGCTGAAATGTAGCCGCGGCGATTCTGGCGTCACGGCGGCCTGGCATCGGCCGGGGCTGGTCGGGGCGGCACGGCAACGCCGTGGCGGAGCTGGGCGGTGACGATCGGCGGCCGGGCGGCGCCGACAGTGGCGGCAGCGACGTTGCACAGGGGCGGCATCGGGGTTTGGGAAGAAGATGTCGGGGGTGTGCGGTGGCAAAGCCGTAAATATTACTTGACTCGTCTCCAACTCGAGTCAAAATAATATTTAAGTCGTAAGAAAAATTCCAAAAAATTTGAGAAAAATCCCATAAAATCAAACAACACCAAAAAATCATAATGATATGCTCTAGAACTATCAACCCACCCAAAATGCCCGTAACGCGTCCTAACGCGGTAAACGACCTAAAACTAATTCTACGATCCACTATATATAAAAATAAAAAAATCACTGGCATACTCTCATATATTCTGATAACTCATTCTGTTCTGCTGTGTTCATGACGTTATCATCATATACTTGGGTACGCATGACCCTCATAGCTCATACACGCGACCGGCGTCGGCTCGGTACACGTGTCCTGAAACTTACTCAACTCGAAAAATAACGGTCGACCCGACCGGTTCTGAATATAAAACCCTAACTCGAATCGTGGGTTTTACACTCTGCATATAGGGTTGGCTCGTGTTGGTAAAGTATACACAATTTCTCTTCTTGTGCTTTTACTAGCAATGAAAGAATTCATTATAGAAGTCAACGATGAGGTTGCACCTTAACAATGTTCTTGACTATGCAATGAGAGGCCATGTTAGGGTTGTTAGATTTTATATTGTATTGCGACCAACCAAAGAAGGTTATGACAAGGCATATCAAGTTGAAGAAGAGCAGCATAATGAGAATAATGAGATGAGTAGCACAACTAGTTCGATCGTGCCAACAGGAGCGCAACAAAGAAGATTTCTTCCTCTAACACATGTCGTTTCCCTAGGAGACAGGTATTTGGATTGTACTCTATTAGAGTTTAGGGCAGACAATAAAATTACTTATAAATAATCGTGTTCCTCTAATTCCTGACTTTTGCCGTGGATATTTGTGGCCACCACAATGGGACAATGGTGTGCGTCTCCCTTTATTGTCGTTGGTGGTGAGTGAGAGTATAAATCTGGACAACAAAATGATATAAAGGTATTTAAACAGCTATGTTCTTTGGTCATGTAATTGGTGAATAGATTAATGCATGTTGATGGCATTGATGATTGACTAACTTGTGTGGGAAATTCTTATTGGATAATATCAATTTTGCAATTTACATAGATGTGCAGTGGTGCATAGTGCGCTTAGCTTTTTAGTAAATGACCGAATTAGAGTTAATTGCATTAGATGATGAAAGCATACAAAGGTTAGTGTTGTTTTCATTTTAATTTTTTATGGAGAGATACTTGTGTGGTTTGTGCCATAATAGTTGCATTGACTTTATTTTTTTATACTATTTTACCACCTCCTAAGGTGGCTCTAGTTTTGCCGACGGTTGGTGTGGATGATGATGTCATGGAGGTGCGCATCCAATCACATGGTGGGGGTGAAGATGGAGGGGAGAAGCCTAGCCAAGGTGAACAAAACATTGATAGACAGGAAGAAGGAAGAGAGGACGAAGGGGGATTCATTCCTAGAAACAATGGAGGCTTATGTACCCCCAAAATAAGGTACTTACAATCATGAACTATTGATGAAGTTATGTTACATTATTGGAAGTCATCAATGACATACAAATTCTATGTTAAATTAAAAGGACAATGATAGACAAGGAGAGGAACAAAAGAATGAAGTAGTAGAAATGGAAACAAAAGAATATTTCACATGGTAACATTGAAGACCGTCATAATAGGCCTATTGAGGGTGAAGATAATATAGTTAGACGCCATGGGAGAATGGAACAAGAAGGGGAGACTCATTCCTTGAAATGATGGAGGCTTATGCAGCCCACAAAGCAAGGTACATACAGTTAGAAATCATTGATAAAATTATTTTCCTTTACGCAATGTCATTAATGACATTGAGTCTTATTTTCTATTCATATGGTGTGACAAGGCAAAAATACTGCCAAAATAATAGAGTATAGGAAAGGATAGTAGACGATCATCATCCTGAAATCAACCAACATGATATATATAGACAAGATAACTTGAGAAGGTAATTTGATTGTCTCTATTTTTTTGTCATGCCATTGGCAATATAATGTAAGAGTAAAATAATACACTGATGACGTTGCGTAGAAATTGTGAATTAGTAGAACCAATGAATACGGGTGTAGAAGCATATGAAAAAATCGAAACTGAAAATTTCAATCCATTTGCGACCGACAATGACTGGCACCACCGCCAGATCGACTCTGCTAGTCATTGCCAAAACACCGCCGACCATTCCCCACCTTCCGGCCATCACCCGGCCTCCATGATGTGACAAAGCCGCCATGACTGCGTCGCGCTCCTCGTCCCCGATCCCGCCACTGGTAACCATCGCCGCCACCATCCAGTTGGTGCCTCAACATCGCCAACCCTCCAACAACCTTCCCCGACCAAGCGGAGCCCAGCACCACCCATCCCAGCCAGATCTCGTCATCCCACCACTGAGCACCCCTATTTTGCCTGCCGCCTCAGCCGACCTTGTTGAAATCATACACTATACCACTGCCATCACGTCAGTAGCCGTCGTAGATAACAATTGACAAAAAATCGTCGGAAAGTCTCCAAAATCCTTTAGAAAACCGAATTTGCTGGAATTCACAGGATCTTCTACAGAGATCAAACTTCAGACGCTGTCAAGAGCCAAATTCAAGCTCCAAGACACGTGACAAAACTCTAGTCATCGTCAATTGTCAATGATGTGAGATATAATTACCTCCAATTTAATTATTAAAATTGATCATTATTAGCACAATATACTAGGATTGATTGTTTGATGTGATGAATCCCTGATAGTGGATGGAGTGATATTTGTATGATTTGAGTTATGCTTAATGAATGCTAATTATCTAATTAAGTAAATTAAATCTGAGTATGCTAGTTAACGGCAACATAATTTAGAAAAATATAATAAAATCAATGTTAATAAGATAAGCTAGGGACATTTTTATTGTAATGATGATTGTTGATTGTTTGATGGGTGATGAGTGTATTGTGAGTATGATAAACTATTTTGTTGATAGATTATTTTGTTAATTTTTAATCTCTATAACTGTATCTTTTTCTCCAAAATGAGCCACTTTTGAGCTTATGAATGAGCAGGTTTCAAGTTTATAAATAAATTGATTTCAAGTTACCAAACGGGCTCATTTCGAGCTCCTAAACGATCTCGTTTCGAGCTCCTAAACTAGCTGGTTTCGAGCTCTTTAAAATTTAACAGTTTAAATGTATTCGAGCTCGAGTCGAGCTCAAACAGTATGAAAAATATTCTAGTCAATTTTGAGTATATATGCTTAAAACTTGTTCAATCTCATGTTGAGTTCAAAAGAACATCAAGTTATTCGAGTCGAGTTCAAGCACAAGGTGAGCTTAACTCGCTCGCTCGTTTAGCAGCCCTAGGAAGAGGAAAAGAAGGCGAAGGGAAGGGGAGAAGAAGTTCGTCAACAAGGAGGGAGTTGGCGAGGGGATAGAGTGGTGGCGGCGACCAAGCGATAGGGTGAGTGGCAGTGAGCAGCAGAAATGGGAGGAGAAGGGGGTAGGGGAATGGAGAAGGGGAGGAAGAGAGGCCAGCTAGGGCAGCAGCTGACAAGCATGTCCTTGCTCCTAATGCCTAATCTAAAATACCACAAGCATATACTGATACAAACAACACATATATATGTCATCTTCCCTCATTTCTTGTAACGAGTGTGTCACAAATAACATTTCTTATTCACGTCAATATATAATTACTTTCGTGTCCTTGCTTCTTCAAAGGCCTTCACCTTCTTCACCTTCACATGGCTCTTAGTATCCCCCTCCTCTCTTCCCTTCTTGATTTTTATGCACTGCCCCCACTGCCGCCCAAAATGAATGCCCCAACCACGACGTGCACCCTCACCTCCAACAAAAACCAACTCCAAGCAAAGAGTCCACCACCACCAAAGGAAATGGGGGGAGAAATGGCCAAAGGGAGCAAAGGCATCAAGGCAACCTTTTCGGGATGGGCGCCTCTCATCGAGTGTTTAAACGACGACCCAAACTCACTCTACCTATTTCTACAGTGAACGAAACCCACAACTCAACCCATCACTCAACCAAGCCGAACCCCAACTACCTCCCCCGTGAATTAATTATGGGGTCAATCTCATCACATTTTTCTTCCGTCCCTCCCACAGATAATGTAACACCCCAAATCCGGTCCACACTCGTGAACCGAACCGGCATGTTACAGGCCCCGGTTAGGTCGGCTAACCCGAACCTAACTCATGCGGATCCAATCTCGGCGTCTTAAGATGAAGATACGACTCGCAATGCATTGATGAATATATAACCCTAACGTGGTACTACATGAATGACATGCAATTCAAGCACACACCAATACCATTACGATTAAACTCAATAAAAATTCTAAAATAAAACAGACAGAATTTCCCCTAAAAGTGCAATTATGGATCCACCCTGTCAAGATCAATACATACCAATATATATGCATATATCAATAATTTTAATCACACATAATCTAATATACTGTATATTCATTATAGAACTTGGGTCTAACATACCTTCTGCTGCGCACTCTGATCATATCTCACCTCTTATCATCATATCTTAGCTTTTCATCATGTCATAACATTATCTCGTTGCGTTTAATCATATCCTAACATGTCTTAGTATTTCACATCATTCACAATATGATAGCATCATCAATAAAATATTAAACACTCAATCGACTAACATGTGTTGCAAGTGACATCATTGCTCCTCCGTCCAAGCTGGCACCTTCAACTCGTGATTATTACCTACATATAGTATAAAAACACGTCAGTAACAAGTGTTACTGGTCCGGAAAATAAAATAACTATAACAAGCTGGCTATGAGAGCAAACTCTCATATGAAAGAAAACATCATATACTCCACGTGAACACTCTGAAGGGCACTACTGAGGAGCCACTGGGCTGCAGACCCGGTAGCATCCCGAACTTACTCATCTGCTGCTGGTACTATGCCGCTCTCGGCACTTCTTTTTCAGTACTTCTCGTGAAACTTTATCCTAAGCCCTCTCCTTACCTCCATATTTCTCCTGGCCTTGAGCACGAAGGCCGAGTACTCTCAGGCAGTCGCCTTTAGTACCCTTTGAACCACAAGTCCGGACATGCGCTGTACTAAACAGTACCCGTAAACCTCCACGTTCTCCGGGTGTGAGGAACTCAAACGCGGAGTTGTCAGGATCCCTCGGGAATGGAACAGTCCGCTGGCACTAATCCAGAGCCCGCTTTGACTGTCACGGCATCCTCTGCATGGTACGTGCAGTCGATTTCTCCATCTCTCGTCTCACTGAAAACGCGAAAACTACATATATATAGGGCTTGGGTAGGGATTTATATAATAGGCCCGAAGGCAACTTGTGGTGGATCTTGTTTTCGAAATCAACCTCGAGGGATCTCATCCTCGAGGGGTTATTAATCCGGAAAATGTTCGGTTAAATGGCCCGAGTTAAGTGGGATCCGATAAAACGCCACTTAACCCGTCCTGCAGGCAATAAATTAAACATACAATAGAAAGAGTAAATCAGAGACGAGTCCTAAA
The DNA here is from genome assembly GCA_033002965.1 of Piper betle. Lineage (NCBI taxonomy): Eukaryota > Viridiplantae > Streptophyta > Magnoliopsida > Piperales > Piperaceae > Piper > Piper betle. The sequence goes on from JAURVB010012309.1 coordinate 9,407, forward strand.
CGGACCTGGTAGAAGCTCCAAGCGTGTCATCGCGCCTAGGCGGCGAGCTCCTACTCCGTACCTACACATCAAAACTAAATACTAACGCCCACTAACTACATGATGCATCAAAATCAATGAATCACACACAACACCATCATCATCCATCACAATGACCACTCAAATAATCATAAAAGTAAATAATCCTAACTCGTCCTATTCATACCAATTTTACTGTGTTTTTCTAAGTTATCTCATGATCACTTATCATGCTGAGACTCGATCTATCTCATTAGATCACTTACTATTCATTCACTAACAATCTCATCATGCACATCTTTACTTTATTCATGATCAAGACATTAATCATGATAATTAATCAACCCTAGCATGTTATGCTAACAATTATCATCAATTTTAAATAAATCAATCGGAGGTAATTATACCTCACATCGTCGGCAATCGGCGACGGCTAGGGTTCCGTCGCGCGTCTCGGAGCTCAAATTTGGCGCTCATCGGCGTCCGAAGCTCGATCGGGCTCCACTGGGTGAGCCCCGCGGAAGATCCGGTGAATTCCGGCGAATCCCAGAAATTCCGATTTTTCCGGCGTTTTCCGGCGACTTCCGGTGGTTTTCCGGCGACAATCGCCGGCGGCGTCTACTGGTCGGAAAGGGGTCGTGTTGGGTACCCTCGGAACCGGCTCGGCGACCCCGACTCATCTATGACCTCAGCGTGGCCAATGGAGGCGGCGGCTCGCCGAGAAAACGGCAAAACAGAGCCGGCGGCGATGGGACGCTAGATCCGGCCAACCACGGCGGCTATGGCCTCTGTTCCAGTCGGGGAAGGTCGCTGGAAGGCTGAGGGTGCTGAGGCGACCGACCGATCGCGGCGGCGCTGGTCGCCGGCGGCGGAATCGGCGACGGAAGTGCAACGCGGGCGCGGCGTCGCGGCGTGGCTTCCTCGCGTCGCGGCGGTCCGATGAGGGCCGGACCTAGTCGGGGCGGCAGGGCGACGTTGTCGCCGAGCTGGGCGGCGTCGGTCGACGGCCGGGCGGCGCTGACAGCGGCGGCGGTGGCGCGCGAACAGGGGCGGCGCGGCACGAGGGTTTGGGCGTGGGGAGAAAAGGTCGGGGCGGAGAAGAAAGGTTGGGTGGCAAACTTGTAATTAAGACTTGACTCGTCTCCGGCTCGAGTCAAGTATAATAACTAAGTCATATTAAATCCTAAAAAAATTCATAAAAATCGGGAAAAATCCCGTAAAATCAAACAACACAAAAAAAAATCATAATGATATGCTCTAGAACTATCAACCTACCCAAAATGCCCGTAACGCGTCCTAATGCGATAAACGGCCTAAAACTAATTCTACGATCCATTATATATAAAAATAAAAAAAAATCACTGGCATACTCTCATATATTCTGATAACTCATTCTGTTCTGCTGTGTTCATGACGTTATCATCATATACTTGGGTACGCATGACCCTCATAGCTCATACACGCGACCGGCATCGGCTCGGTACACGTGTCCTGAAACTGACTCAACTCGAAAAATAACGGTCGACCCGACCGGTTCTGAATATAAAACCCTAACTCGAATCGTGGGTTTTACAGATAATATATGAAATTTCTCTCTTTAATTTATAATAAACAATATTTGTTCCCTCCCACATATAAATGTCTCTTATTTTTATTTAAATTTCGGCTTTTATTTAAAATAGCATTTTCAATGTATGATAAGAATTGATTATTTACGATTTTAAAATTATGTTAAACCTAATTCATCCAAATTGAACCAAAATATATTTTTTATCTTTAGCTTTAAACCTGACACGGTAACCGGTAACACGTAGATGTGAGTGGAAGACCCAACCCGACAAAAGTTTGGCTTTGATGAGTAACATCAGGGCACAAGAGTAAGATGACCGGTTTCCAACAACATGCCCGAAATTGTAGTACACGTATGTTAATTAGGGGCCGCCTAATTAATATGAGTGATTGCATTAGTATCTCATATATAAGTACTCTATATAAAAAATATATAGCATATGTTTTCTTACGTGAACACGCGAGAAGATAACATATAATATTTAGTATCTATAACTTTAATACAATAATAATTAATACCACTAAACATATAACAACCTCCTAAATTAGCCGTACATAATTAGTATCTTATATAGTATAATTAGGTACACGTGAGGAGAATTGACATCAATAGTAAGTACACAGCCCTTAGTGGAATAAAATAACATTGGCGAATTGCAGCTACTGTATGTACACTGAAAATTAGTGATCGTCGGACCTTTTAACGTCCGGTTTAAATGTGGTGGGTGGTGATCTGGGTCTCTTGGAAACTAGGGTCTAGAATTTTAGGGTTTCAAATTTAAAACTAGACTGTTTGAGCATATTTTTTAATCTTTTAGATGAAAATTGGTCAGCCGTGATCTCTAAAATGCACTTTGAACACAATAATTTTACTCTGCTTGATTAATAATCGATACTTTATTTTGTATATATGATATTTTTTTACTCTTTTGTAGCAAAAAAACGCAACAATTTCTCACAAATGAATAATCTCTCGTTAAGACATTATTTTCTCTTAATTATTCTCATCTCAAAGGATTAACAAGAGCCTTCTCCCCTAGGGTTCCCTGGGATACCTGGGGAAGAAGATCATGTTGGCCTGTCGTAACTTGTAAGAGTTGTTGTTACATGACCAGACGGTCGTGAAATCAAGTCATAAAACCAACATCTTGCAAATTAGAGGGTAAGACTACTATAATAAACATTTTGTGAGATCTGACCAGGAGGTTGCCTTTTTAATATTATTTATAAGTAGGATTACACGAAGTATGGCTGATCGCTTGATCATTTGAGCACACACATCCATACTATAATTAACTTTGCTAAATCAAATTATTTGAGACGTAAGTGTTCGTTTAATTGGCATGAAAATAATATAAATAAAAACAAAATTCATAGGAACAGAAATAAAATGAAATAAAATAGTATGAAAATTTTAATGATTTTCCTTATATATTTGGATTGTAGGGAAATAAGATAAAAATAAAATATTTTTTTATATCGGTCTCCTAAAATTTTCTTTAATTTTTTTTTATATTTTTTTATAAGAAAATATTATTTTATAAATTTTTTACGTAGCCCTGTTTTGACTAAAAATTAAAAAATTTTATTAAATTTTTGAACAACCAAATACAATGAAATTTTTACTTCATGAATTTACATTTTTTTAGTGCAATTTTATGATAACAAAATAGGCCCTACGTGGGTAAAAATTATTCAATGATAAAGAAAACTAAGGCAAAAAAAAAGTCGTAAATTTGAAAAATGATTTCGACCTTGTAGTTGGCCTTTAATCTCCAACCAATAAATTAGATAATTAAACTTTTAATGCAGAATCAATCATTTTATTAAAATGTTAAACACTCCTTAATAGGTAATGGTTCACTAAACAGCCTTATAGAAGGCACGAAATTAATCTTATCTAGAGGAAATCTCCTCCGTCATGGGTACATACATTTGAAATATTTTTTCAAGGCTTTTAAAATTATTTTATAGAATATTTATTTCAAGCAATATAACCATATAATTTACTCTTATTAATAAATGAGAGATTTAATACTAACCTATGGTTAAAAATAGGAAATTTAACCAATTAAAATATAACAAAAAGAAATGAATAAATCAACATTTTTTCATTCAAATCATCTTTAAATTCGATCAAAATTTATATAAAAGATACTGAATTATTATATTCTATCCCATTATTATTAAATAAAAAATTACATATAAAATTAAAATTTATTAATAACGTGAGTCACACATAACATAACTCTTGTTTAATTAATTTAAATACTCCATGGTTGACAAAAGCTGAATATTTTGTAGTCATGCCAACAAAATCGAAGTTCATGTAGAGTTAAGAGAAGATTAGGCTCCCATGCTGGTGAAGAATAGATGATGGGCCATGGGCACGGTGGAGGCAAATGGCCCTTGTCTGCCTCGCCCATTTCCCATGCACGCCTCCATCCTCACTCTAACCCTTGGCCTACTTGGTGGCTTTGTCCACGCCCCGTGACACACTGCCACTTCTACACCACCAAATAATTGCCTACAAACAAGAATCCCAAGTGATCTTTGTGATGCATCTAGATTATACAACTCCCCTGTCGCCTCGCAGATCAATTAGAAAATATGCTTTGATGGGATCACAACATCCCTCCACTTCCCACCTAGCTGTATATCTCTGCAGAGCCATGTGATCTTCCCCATCTCTCCCTTCTCCACTCATTCTTCTTAAATATTCCTGTCTACCCTTTTCCCAGTTTCCCCAGTTTTTTTCACTCCAATTGTGATTTGATATTATTTATATATATTCCCACCCATATTTGTTGCAAGGGAGCCAAGCTGCTTAGCTAGTGAAGTGGGTGTGCCAAAATCTTTGGTGCAGTGATCATCCCAGGTTTGTTCATTCTTCCTCGTCTATTTCTTCTTCTCATCCTTACTATCAATGAGCTCAAGCTGCATGAGGATCTGTTCATGATCTGCAGTTCTTGTTGTTTTTTCCATTACAATGTCAGTAGATCAGTCTCTGCTGTTGGGCAGTGTTTGGGCGCAGCAGCCACAGAAAGACATGATGTGATCTTGTCTCTGCACTTATCTCTGCGCTCCTGCTCTAATTCTATATATTAATGGCCCAAAAAAAACTGCTTTTGAACTTATCCTAAAGCACGCTACAAACCATGGAACAGATGAGAGACACATATCACACACACCCAAAGAGACCCAACAGCTCAAAACAGTGTCTCTTAGTCCCTTTCACTAGCCACCAAATTGGATTGACATCTATATTTAACGAACTATAGCCATGAAAATGATGCAGAAAAGCTGATAGACGATGGAGGGATCAGACGAAGCAGCGAAGGCGCCGTACCGAATCCCACCCTTGCCGAGGGACTCCCGGGGCTCGCTCGAGGTGTTCAACCCCACCACTAGCTTCTCGGTTGCTGCCGCTGCTGCTGCACCGGCCACCAAGCCCAAGTACACGCCCAGCTACCCGGTCTGGCACAGCGCCGGCTCCGGATTGGCTCCGGTGGGGGAGGAGGAGAAGCAGCATTCTAAGGGCAGGGATGCGGCCGCGGGGGCGGAGGGGGAGGAGGTGACGGCGCCGTGGATGGCCATCAAGGGAAAGGTGCCCGTCCACGACGGCGTCCACGACGGCGCCGCGCGCCGGAATGCAGGCGGCGGAGACGGGGGAGATCGGGGCGGCGGCGCAGCGGGCGGCGGAGTGGGGGCTGGTGCTGCGGACTGACGAGGAGACCGGGAAGCCGCAGGGCGTCGGCGTCAGGAAGTCCGGCGAGGATGCCAACCGTGCTTCCCGCCGGAACTCCGGTAAATATAATTAATGACTAATTATATTTCCTTGTCATGAAATTAATAATTTCAATCATTTTAATATAATTACTATTAGAAGTTAATAATATTTTTTATTATATGTCATGAAAATAATTAACTAATTCAAATATTTCAGAATCTGAATGAAAAACTTCTCTCGAAAATATTATTCGTCATAATTAATAAGGGTAGAATGATGAAGATAATTTTATTTGATGAATATCAATTATATGATTTGATTTGATAATTAATTTATTTCAAGGTACTTGCATTAATTTGAGCTGATATTAAACAACTCTTAATAACTAATATTATGAAAAATACTGCATATATAATAACTATGAGTAACTGATATAACTTTTAGCCAAGTATGTTGTGTTACATACTTAGTGTTTCTAATAACATATCTAACTTTTATAGTTGGGTAAAAGTTTAGCTAGATTTTTATTTCATTCAACCTTAAACACCACAAGAAACACAAAAACCCAATAATAATTAGCAGGTAAAAAATCAAAATTTTTACAATGGGGGGATCAGTACTCTAGCAACTAAATAACATGGTCAGCCACATCTAGATAGTAGTTATAAATCATGTTAATTTATTATGTCTGCATAAGTGAATAACTTATATCATCATAATTATAAGTGCAAACATTGTAAAAATAGCAATTGTTGTGTGAATTGATTGAACAAATATTTGTAAACTTTAAGTGGATTAACGAGTGAGGGGGTGGTGAATTGACTCGCAGGTAACTCGGTGAAGAGCTCGGACGAGTCGGAGGCCGGGGCGAGGGAGAAGCCGTCGCTGCCGAGGGTGTCCGAGGAGCTCAAGGACGCCCTGTCCACGTTCCAACAAACGTTCGTCGTCTCGGACGCGACCAAACCCGATTACCCGATTCTCTACGCCAGCGCCGGCTTCTTCAAGATGACCGGCTACTTGGCCAAGGAGGTCATTGGCCGCAATTGGTATGTGGGGCCCGCACATCCCCGACACCGTGCTTGTGGGCCCACGGATCTGCCTTCTTATTATATTTTTTCCCGCCAACATCATCATGTATTGTATTGTATTGTCTTTAATCATGAACTAATAATTTTTAATTAGATTTCTTAATGAAGATCAAGTATTTCACGTGTTGTCTGACTAAAAAAGTTGAAACAAGGCAGGGCAATAATATAATAATGAGAACTCTTTGAAGAATGCAGTTGGATTTTTGCTTTTTTGTTTTATGCCTTGTTGTCATTCTATCCGTCTCTAAGAGAATCATTATAATAAATTACATAGTATTCAATTCAATTTCTAATCTCAAGTTTCATCCATCTTAACGTTCATAATGTAATCTCTATTGGGTCTTTTACTGTTTCAGAGATTTATAGAATAGGAATTGAAACTTTCGAAAGGAAAATATTGCATTGATGTACAAGATAATGTTCATATGGAATATTCATCAAGGTTATCGCCATGTTAATTCATAGATGGGTATGATTGATCTGTTGTTTCGTAGTTTGTTCTTAAATCTTCAATCAGTTGTGTTGATTAGCTTGATTGACAAAAGCTGCAAATGCAGCCGATTCCTGCAAGGTGCAGGAACAGACCCAGTAGAGATAGCCAAGATCAGAGAGACATTGGAAGCAGGAAATAGCTACTGTGGGCGCCTACTCAACTACAAGAAGGATGGCACTCCATTCTGGAACCTCCTCACCATCTCCCCCATCAAGGATGAGAATGGCAATGTGCTCAAATATATTGGGTAAGTCTCCTCTAACTTAGTCCCCAAGTTCATGATCATTTTTTGCATCACAATTACATAACAATTGGGCATTGTCTCCAATCTTTTCATGTCTCCAGAATGCAGGTGGAGGTCAGCAAGCACACTGAAGGTGCCAAGGAGAAGATGTTCCGGCCAAACGGGTTGCCGGAATCACTCATTAGATATGATGGTACCGCTCTCTCCATCCTCAATTTCGGCATGTAGGTGCTGATCCATGTGTGAAACATTTGTGATAGGAGAAATTATTTTGATAAAAATGATATCTATAAATTGCCAGATCAATGGCTATATTGGCACAACAGTTCTAAACTTTAGTGTCGAATAAGAGTTCAAAGTATTTGCGAAATGAGTTTAACTGATTTATTTGAGTTAAATTAGGTCATGACAGTTTGTTGGCGTGGATGTTTTGGCAGCTCGGCAGAAGGATATGGCAGTTAGTTCGGTTAACGAGCTGATCATGGCTGTGAAGGAGCCCCGGGCTTTCTCAGAGTCCATGAATCGTCCTCTCTTTAGGAAGTCGGAGAATGAGGAAGAACAAGCAAAGATTGGGAGGAGGCATTCAGAAAATGTGCCTCCGGCAAGACGGAACTCACGAGGGAGTAGGAGGAACTCCTTGCAGACACTCAGAGAAATTCCTGAAGAGATCAGAAAGAAGCCTAGAAAGTCTGGATTTCGTTCCATCATTGGGTACTTGACTCCTTCCTTTTTGTAATGGAATGATTTATACTCTTCAATTCGAGTAGGCACGTAGTAGTTTTAAAACAGGAAGAAAATCCTGATGGTCTTAGTGAGGTGAATATTGATAGAAGCCAATGCTATGTTCCACAATTTGGGCAGGTCATTTTCTAGTTACGATATTGGTTTGTTGGTAACAGTTCTACAGGATATCTTTGCACCTGATCAGACTCAATACTTCACTATTTGATTAAGATTTTTTACAGCTTAGACAAACCAATGACTCCATTGCTGCTTGTTTCTTGTGCTTAGGCTTGTGGGGAAAGGCAATTTGAATACAGAAAATGATGAATTAGAAGGCACTATTGTGGATGATCCTCTGGCCGAGAGTGAAGATGAAAGACCAGAAAGCTTTGACAACAAGGCAAGGCAGAAAGAGATGAGAAAGGGAATTGATTTAGCCACCACACTTGAACGTATTGAGAAGAACTTTGTGATTACTGATCCAAGGTTACCTGACAATCCAATTGTGAGCACCTTCCTCACCTGCCCTATGCATGAAAATGCTCGATATCCTCCCCCACTACCTAGCTTATGCTCAATCCTAAAACTTTCTATTTTTTGTTTGGTTAGATTTTTGCATCAGATAGCTTTTTGGAGCTTACCGAGTATACTCGTGAAGAAATTTTGGGAAGAAACTGCAGGTAAATATGAGATCATTAAGGCTTGCTTCCTACCAAACATTAGTTTTCTTGATCTTTAAAAAGCAATGAGGTTTTTGCTTTTTGTGTTTGGACCTGTTTAACGCATTTAGGGTCTGCTCCTTTCACAATTATACTAATTTTCTTTGCAATGGCTTGTAAAAGGTTTCTACAAGGTCCAGAAACTGACCCTGCTACAGTGAGGAAAATAAGAAATGCTATTGATACCCAAACAGATGTTACAGTGCAACTCATCAACTACACAAAAACTGGTAAAGTTAATTGCTACGCAGTGTACTTTTTACTTTTTAGTAAGGTTATTATATTAAGAGATATGTAATTAATTTCTTTCGTTTATCTCAACCTTGACAACAGGGAAAAAATTTTGGAATCTTTTCCATCTACAGCCCATGCGTGATCAAAAGGTGAAGTTGTTATTTTATAGTTAAATTTCTGACATTTGTTAATTTCATATATGTTTCTTTTGACATTTTTTAATTTCATATGAAATAATATGGTACTCTTGTTATGTGTTGGTTCAGGGAGAAGTACAATATTTTATTGGAGTACAACTTGATGGTAGTGAACATGTTGAACCACTTCATAACTGCATACCAGAGGCTACTGCAAAGCAAGGTGCAAAACTGGTAGGAAATTGTGGATATTCCACTCTTGAAAGCATTACGCCTTAAATTTGTCTTCAATGCTTCACGTTCAGTTTGATGTAAACTTTTGGGTTAGTTTACTTAATTACAATATCAAACATTCAGGTGATAGATACGGCAAACAATGTTGATGAAGCAGTGAGGGAGCTACCAGATGCAAATTTGGTGAGTTTATTAGGTGAAACTGAATACAATTGAAGTTAAATAGTTTTAGTAACTAAAAATGACATTATATTTTGCGTTATAGAAACCAGAGGATCTGTGGGCGATTCACTCCAAGATAGTTGTTCCAAAACCTCACAGAAAAGAGAGTGCTTCATGGAAAGCTATACAAAAGGTGCCTTTACTAGCATACAATTTATTAGATTTAAGTGTAGAACTTTCTGACTCTTGTAATTCTTTTTTTTTAAATATCATTCAGATTTTACAAAGTGGAGAGCAAATAAGCCTGAAGCATTTCCGACCAATAAAACCTCTGGGCTCTGGTGACACTGGAAGGTGCAATATTTAGAGCTTGAGTGGGAAAAAAGGCTTTGTTTTCGCAATTTTGAACAAGGAATTAAATTATGGATTTTTCAAAAATTTTGAATCTGCCATAGGTTATCACAGTTTGTTTTTAAAACTATGAAAGTTTACTTTACTTCCAGCTTAGATTGAATATGTCTGATAATTTTTCTTTTTCATGGCAGTGTACATTTGGTAGAACTCTGTGGTACTGGAGAATTTTTTGCCATGAAAGCTATGGATAAAAATGTCATGCTAAATAGAAATAAGGTACTGCAGCTAACTGCTGTGTACTTTTTTTTTAAAGCAAAATGCATAATATTTTACAGTTTTGGGGGAAATCTCTTATTGGTTCAGAGCATCATACAAAGTAAATTTAGTGATTATGGTGCCATTTGCGGATCATCAAATTGAAGAACATATATTAGAATTTTCAGTATTTTCAACATTGTTTCATGGTAAATATCTTTGACTATTGTTCGGAATCAAAGGCTTTACTTTGAGAATTAGATTTAGTTTCTTGCTAGATTTTTGCATGGCATTGTATAGCAATCTGAAGACAAACAAAACATTCTATTATATGTTGCAGGTGCATAGAGCTTGTGCAGAAAGAGAAATTCTTGATTTATTGGACCACCCATTTCTTCCAGCACTATATGCATCTTTTCAGGTTGGCAGTTAGCACCATCTATCATTCACAAGTCTATATATTCAAGCTTAGTAATTTCCATGAACACATTAAGTTTCTCTCTTTCAAGATTTTAAGAAACAATTATTCTAGTATTGACAATCAGGCTGCGTCGCCTTTGTTCCATTGCAGTCAATCTAAGCATGAACTCAAATGTTAATATAATTGGTTGCAGACTAAAACACATATTTGTCTAATAACTGACTACTGTCCTGGGGGGAACTCTTCATGCTTCTGGATAGACAGCCTACAAAAGTCCTCAAAGAAGATGCCTTACGGTACTTGGGTACCTAACTGAGAATGTTTATTGTATAAATCAAGCTACTGCATTTTTTCACTGAAACACAATCTAAACAACTTAGCTCTTGCTGTGTACAGATTCTATGCTGCAGAAGTAGTTGTTGCATTAGAATATCTACATTGTCAAGGTATTAATTTAAAATTGTTATACCTATCATATAAAAGTTATCTCCACTTGTTTGTCCTAATATGGACTATTTTGCCATAATTTGAAGGTATTATTTATCGAGACTTGAAGCCGGAAAATGTATTGATTCACGGCAATGGGCACATATCACTCACAGATTTTGATTTGTCAATTTTAACTTCATGCAAACCTCAGGTACTTTTACTCTACTTCTACTTTTTTTTGTTAATGGTGAGATTCTGATATTTCACATATAGTGTTATATTATATTTGGGTTTCTTTTTTTCTCAAAGCTAAACCTATCCTTCTCATAAAGCATGGCTAATAGAAGCCATAGCTAATGCACCTGATGGATTCTATGTAGCTGTTGATTCCTGAAGTTCAAGATAAGAAAAAGAATCAAAAGAAGCAAGGAGTTCCTGTATTCGTAGCTGAACCAATGAGGGCTTCTAATTCCTTTGTTGGGACAGAAGAGTATATCGCACCTGTATGTTTACATTGACTCATGCAAGGATCTTTATTTCCCCTTTAACATATATTTTTGCCTAAAACAAATGACATTTTCTTCAGGAGATCATCACAGGAGCAGGGCACAGTAGTGCAGTCGACTGGTGGGCACTTGGTAAGTCCTCACTTGAATTCTGAAATGGCAAATTCAGACTTGTATTTTTTTTTATAAAATTCAGAAATCTGTAGTGTGTGTGTGTGTGTGTGTGTATGTAATTGTATTATTTTTTTCATTTTTTGAGCTTGATTATCTCTCAGGAATCCTTCTTTATGAAATGCTATATGGGTATACTCCATTCAGAGGAAAGACAAGGCAAAAGACCTTTGCTAATGTTCTACACAAGGATCTCAAGTTTCCACGTAGTATTCCAGTGAGTCTTTCTATGTGAGCAACCAACTTTTATTTTGTTTTTTTCTTGTGAGTTCATCCAAGCTAGTTTTCGGTTTAAGTTGAGAGTTTTTCATTTTTTGACTGTTTCTTGTTATAGAATTCCTGGCTCCATATTTCTTATTAGTTCTCATGTCATCATTGATCTCGACTCAATTTCAACTTCAATGAAAAAGAATGATTTCTTAGAAATTTGTGTCAAATCAGATGCATAGAAGTCAAACGTGGCACCAGAAGCTGATTCTGTTTGCATAAAGCTGTTACCTGATAGAGTGCTTAGCTCACTGTGCTTCATTTTCCAATATGTGGCAATATGAGCACACAGTTTTGTTTCTTTTCACTCATTCACTGACTAATACTTCAAAACATTCAACAGAGGATCCATTTAACTTGATTTTGCATTCATTATTACTCATCAATGTTCAATCTATCATGAACTTCATTCTATTCTACCTGTAAGATCATACATAGAGATGAATTTTTTTTCAGGCTAGTATTCAGGTGAGGCAGCTGATTTTCCGGCTGCTACATCGTGATCCTCAAAACAGGTTGGGCTCCTTTGAGGGAGCTAACGAGATCAAGCAACATCCATTTTTCCGAGGCGTGAACTGGGCCCTTGTTCGTGACATGGTTAGAAAAATATATAATTAACACTAAGTGTTATTTATCTTCTTATTTCACCTTATCCCGAAAAGAGGCAGGGACACTGACCCTAATTTAGTATCCATGTGAGAAGCTCAAGCCTTATGGATTTGCACTATCAAGCCAACTACTTATCATTCTAGCATTTATCACTGTAACATATGTTCTTGCTCATTCTGACCATTGATAAATTTGGTGCTTCTTTACAGAACTCTCCCAACCTTGAGGTACCAACCGACCTGAAAACTGAACTAGAGAAGGAAGAAAAGATTGCAGATCCTGAGCCTGACGAACTCCAAGCCGATGTCTTTTAAAAGGTTAATATATATACTTCCATTAAATTTTCACATAAAAACAGTAGAAACAATTTTCTCTATATACCAAGTGACCAACTAACACAGATTAATTTTAAATCACAGGTCCACCACATTATGTGCTAGGGCAGCCAAATTTAATTGGAAGTCTGAGTTCTTGATCTCTTCCTTGTGTAATAAGAGTGAGGACAATCATCCAATGCCCTTCTTCCATAGATCTCCCTTTCAAGCTGAAATTCATTACCCTCAAATTGGCTGTGACAAGCTGCTTTCAGTGAGAGAAAAGTTGCAAATTGGTCTCCATTGGTGATTACATTCACTAGGTGACTAATTATGGTGAAGCTTTGTCTGCTTCCACTGGTCAATTCCCTTGTTTTTTGCCAAGGACAAGCACCTATTTTTTTAGTGAACAAGTACATGGTATTTGATGTTTTTTTTTGTTTAGGATTCTTTATCATCTTATATATCTATCTGCTCTTTTTACTTGGACCAACATATAGTCTACTAACTTCCCACTAGAAGGGCAGTATTTTCTCCCAAAAGCTTTATCTGACCAGATTTAAAAGGAGCATATATAGCCAGGGAAAATAACTAGAGCAATTATACTATGAGGTGCATAGTTTCTGTTCAAGCTGATATAAGAATCTTAACTTGAAGTAAATCCAGCCAACCATTTGGGTCACATTATTTTATTTTATTATTTTAGTTTTTGTTTGAACAGAGTAAAATTACCTTCATCAACCAACTCTTAATGCAAGAGTTTCACCATGTGGAAGCTGATATTAATTTTTTCACTCATTATTCCCTAAAAATTGTATTGTGATGTCTTACCCCCATGCCCTAGACTGGATAATAATCCACTCCCTCTGTCCTATATTATCATTATTTTTTTCCACTTAATCCTAAATAATTGGTGTTGAAGACATGAATAATTTGTATAAACCATAATTAATGACAGTGTTGTTACTTACGCTTGTTGGCAATACAAAAAATCAAGTTATGTACAATGGAGAATTAGAGAATTTTCGACATATTTTTAAAAACTATTAAAATTATAAAAATATGGAGATTAAGATGATTTAATGCATAATATAAACATTAATATATTTTTCAAAAAACATGAGGCAAATCAACCTTGCAATTTATTAGGAGACAAGAATTGGCAGGACTTAGCAAGCTTTCACTTCCAAATATGAAGCTTGAAAGCCCAAAGGAGGCTGGCCCATGGGTTCTTGCATAATGGGCCTATTTGTTGTGAATACTCAACACAGAGCATATAGAGGATAAATGTACTCAAATTCAGAGCATGGGATTTCGAGAGTCAAGTTTTTCTCTTTCCAAACTCAGTTTGTCCATTTTGATTCATTTGGAGTAGAATTTATTAGTAGTATTTGAACTAATTCCAATTTGGGTTGAGCTAAAATCAACTTAATAAGCATATATTTCTTTTCCTTTTTATATAACATAATATCCTGCAAATTTGATTTTACCAACTTTTGCCCAGAAAAGTTTGGCATCACAGGTCTCTGTCTTCTCCAGTAACTTCTCTACTCTTCTCCCAACTCCTCTCCCTCAAAAGCCTCATTGTCCCAGTTGACCCAGATCCCTTTTCATTCCTTCTTCAACATTTGCATTAACTCATTTTGCCTGTAGCAAGCAAACACACATGGTGTAAAACCCACGATTCGAGTTAGGGTTTTATATTCAGAACCGGTCGGGTCGATTGTTATTTTTTCGAGTTGAGTCAGTTTCAGGACACGTGTACCGAGCCGATGCCAGTCGCGTGTATGAGCTATGAGGGTCATGCGTACCCAAGTATATGATGATAACGTCATGAACACAGCAGAACAGAATGAGTTATCAGATATATGAGAGTATGCCAGTCATTTTTTTTATTATTTTTATATTTAGTGGATCGTAGAATTAGTATTAGGTCGTTTACCGCGTTAGGACGCGTTCGGGCAGTCTGGGTGGGTTGTTAGTCATAGAGCATATCATTATAATATTGTGGTGTTGTTTGATTTTACGGGATTTTTCCCGATTTTTATGAATTTTTTTAGGATTTAATACGACTTAGTTATTATACTTGACTCGAACCGGAGACGAGTCAAGTAATATTTACGACCTTGCCACCACACAACGCCTTCTTTTCTTCCCCAAACCAAACCCCGACGCCGCCCCTGTGCAGCGTCGCCGCGCCGCGTCGGGCGCTCGGCCGCCGATCGTCGCCGCCCAGCTCCGCCACGGCATCGCCGTGCCGCCCCGACCAGCCCCGGCCGCTGCCAGGCCGCCGCGACGTCGGAATCGGCTCGCCTAGCGCCGCGGCTACATTTCGGTCGCGTCGCCGATTCCGCCGCCGGCGAGCATTGCCACCACGATCAGGTGGTCGCCTCAGCACCCTCGACCACCCAGTGACGTTTCCTGACCGGAGCAGTGGCCGTCGCCACCGTGGCCGGCCGGATCTAGCGACCCATCGCCGCCGGCCCTGTTTTAGCCATTTTCCGGCGAGCCGCCACCTCCGTTGGCCGCGTCGACCTCATAGATGAGTCGGGCTCGCCGAGCCGGTTCCGAGGGTACCCAACACGACCCCTTTCCGACTAGTAGACGCCGCCGGCGATTGTCGCCGGAAAACCACCGGAAGTCGCCGGAAAACCGCCAGTAGCTGCCAGAAAACCGCCGAAAAATCGGAATTTCTGGAATTCGCCGGAATTCACCGGATCTTCCGCGGGGCTCACCCAGTGGTGCCCGATCGAGCTTCGGACGCCGATGAGTGCCGAATTTGAGCTCCGAGACGCGCGACGGAACCTAGCCGTCGCCGATTGCCGACGACGTGAGGTATAATTACCTCCGATTGATTTATTTAAAATTGATGATAATTGTTAGCATAGCATGCTAGGGTTGATTAATTATCATGATGAATGTCAGATTATGAATGAAGTTACATGATGTGATTGATAGTGCATGGAGGATAAGTAGTCTAGTGAGATAAGTAAATATGAGCATGTTAATCGAGTATGACGTAACTTAGAAAAATAGTATAAAATTGGTATGAATAGGATGACTTAGAATTATTTTCACATCATGATTACTTGACTGTTGATGGATGTTATCCGTATTGTGTTGATTATATGACGAGTTTGATGCATCATTTAGTTAGCGGGCGTTAGTGTTTAGTTTTGATGTGTAGGTACGGAGTAGGAGCTCGCCGCCTAGGCGCGATGATACGCTTGGAGCTTCTACCAGGTCCGTTTAGGACTCGTCTCTGATTTACTCTTTCTATTGTATGTTTAATTTATTGTCTGCAGGACGGGTTAAGTGGCGTTTTATCGGATCCCACTTAACTCGGGCCATTTAATCGAACATTTTCCGGATTAATAACCCCTCGAGGATGAGATCCCTCGAGGTTGATTTCGAAAACAAGATCCACCAAAAGTTGCCTTCGGGCCTATTATGTAACTCCCTACCCAAGCCTATATGTATATAGTTTTCGTGTTTCTGTGAGACGAGAGATGGAGAAATCGACTGCACGTACCATGCAGAGGATGCCGTGACAGTCAAAGCGGGCTCTGGATTAGTGCCAGCGGACTGTTCCATTCCCGAGGGATCCTGATAACTCCGCGTTTGAGTTCCTCACACCCGGAGAACGTGGAGGTTTACGGGTACTGTTTAGTACAGCGCATGTCCGGACTTGTGGTTCAAAGGGTACTAAAGGCGACTGCCTGAGAGTACTCGGCCTTCGTGCTCAAGGCCAGGAGAAATATGGAGGTAAGGAGAGGGCTTAGGATAAAGTTTCACGAGAAGTACTGAAAAAGAAGTGCCGAGAGCGGCACAGTACCAGCAGCAGTAAGTTCGGGATGCTACCGGGTCTGCAGCCCAGTGGCTCCTCAGTAGTGCCCTTCAGAGTGTTCTTGAGGAAGTATATGGTTTTCTTTCATATGAGAGTTTGCTCTCATAGCCAGCTTGTTATAGTTATTTTATTTTTCCGGACCAGTAACACTTGTTACTGACGTGTTTTTATACTATATGTAGGTAATAATCATGAGTTGGAGGAGCCAGCTTGGACGGAGGAGCAATGAGGTCTTGTGCACACACACATGTTAGATTTCTGAATGTTTAATATTGTATTATTATGTTATTATATTGTGAATGACATGAGTAAATGTTTGAGCATGATGATATGATGTGAATGAAATGCTAAGACAAGATGATAGAATGCAAAATATGATCAGAGTTGAGCAGCAGAAGCGTAGTGGGTTGAGACCCGAGCTTCAGAATGAATATGTTATAAATGAGATTTTGTGTGATTGTTAATGTATGCCGACATATTTGTATATATATTATTGTGACAGGGTGGGCCCATAATTGCACTTTTAGGGGAGACCCTGTTAGTTTTACTTCAGAATTTTCATCGATTTTGCTCGTAATTGTGATGGTGTGAAATTTAATTTGTATGTCATTCATGTAGTGCCATGTTAGGATTTTGTGCATGCATTCATTCATGACAGATCGTATCTTCATCTTAAGACGCCGAGATTGGATTCGCACGAGTTAGGTTCGCGTTAGCCGACCTAACCGGGGCCTGTAACATGCCGGTTTGGTTCACGAGTGTGAACCGGATTTGGGGTGTTACACATGGTCCCACATGATCTGACACTGCAGCTCAACCGACAACTCCTGTCCAACCATTGTTTGTTACTGTTTTTCTTTCTGGGTTTAGCTTAAAGTTGGTTATCACCTGAATGGAGATGTAATCACAATGGTGGCGGAGTGAGCTTTTGTCAGTGGTAAAGAATGGTAATAAGGTGATCAGATTATGTATTGATGAAAATTCCTGATTGCGGAGTGAAGTGTAAGGAGAATATGTGATCTGGAGTGAGATCCAAGTCAAGGGATCAGAGCTTCCCACATGTTATGTGACCAGACTCTTTAACTGTCTTTTCCTGTTTGCTTCCTTTGTTTAATCACAGTTCTCTTGATTATTTGGGGAAAAAAATTTTTTTATTACCCAATTTGTTTTTAGACTAATCTTGATTACCCAATTGAAGGTTTGCTGCAGGTTGCCATTTGGACTGAGGCTTCCATTGTGCTGTTGGCCATGTGTGAGGCCTGACCACCCATTTGACACCATCATTGGAAGCCTCCAATAACCCAAAGTTTCACCAGTGTTGATTGCATTTGGGGCTTTTCAAAATTAGATTAAATTTGATTCGACTCGATGCTCATCTACTAGAAAAAAGTCAAATTTTGTCTCGATGTTAAATGAGTTAGGCCTAAGCTTAGAATGGTACAACTCAACTAGATTCAAAAATCAATATTTTATATAACAAATAAGATTTTTTACCATATTTATCTTAAATTTTATTATATAAATATAACTAAATTATAAAATATTATTATATGATATTAAATTTAAATAATTTGTGCATGATTGAATTATTTTTTATGTATAATAATGTCAAATTTAAAATATTTAAATTTTAAATTAAATTTTAGTATGAATTATACAAAAAATTAACATCAATTAATATAAATCAAGCTGACTCGAATTTGACTCGCATTCGAATAGACTTATATATTTTTTAGCTCAACTCGAATTTGAAATCAAACGAGCTGCGTTTGAATTAAGTAAAACTCGACTCGACTCGTCCGACGAGCACCCCTCATTGCACATATAATTTGATTTGTAATGGTTGTTTTGTGAGATTAGTGTCACCTAAGTCTGTATATTAATTTGAGTGATTTAAGGCAATACTAGTCTTGGCATGTTTTTTGTAATATAAACTACCTTCAAATTATAGATGTATACAATTTTATACGATCTTCCTTTTTAAGTATCTCACAAACATCCATACAACATTTTGATTTCTTGTTTTATTTAAGTCAAAATCTAATTTCCTTCCAAAACAAATTCTAATTTAGGATTTTTTAAATTTCTCTATTAAAATTCCAAACTTTTAAACGTGTTAAAAAATAAGAAGGTTAACTTAAACAAAGGATTGTCATTATACGAATTTGTGATTATTGTTAACAGCCAGTGAACATGATATTAAGAATCGATACATGTTGCTTAGGTCAATTAACAATTGTCAACCCTATAATTGTTCAATTGGTATTCTTGATTAGCCAAGGGACTCCATAAACCAATATGTTAATTAATTCCCCTTAAAAAAATTAATAAAAAAAATGCCAAATATTGTTCATCCATGCATAAGTCGACCAAAATTTGGAAGCATTAAAAAAGCATGGAAGCATGATTTCCATACATTGCTTATCAAAATCATCATTATAATCAACTGGTAAGCCACTTTAATTATATTGTGGGGCCCATTCCATGTTTGGGACCCTTAATTGACAGATATTTATTGACGGACAAAGGTGGAGCTCATGTGATTGTGGCCCCCATCGATCTCTTTCGTGTGGGCCCCTTTCATCGAGTCCTCTACATGGCCTCGGCCCTTTTGTCTTAACATTTTGGCCCCCTTTAACCAGTTTTTTTACGAAATTGCCACTGCCATGATTTTATATTAATATTTATTTGATCTACAAAAAAAAAATAAATGATGTGAGCTTGTACATAGAAATAAATTAATTACTAGTTGGAAGCCATGTTAAATTATTTACGGCCATTAGGCAAAAGATACTTCAAACGAGGAGAGAAAAAAACACTTGTAAAATGTGTATGGTATTGTTTAATGATCAAATTTGAAAAAAACACATCTTTAATTTAAGTGAAATAAATAATATTTGAAACTGTGTTGAGATTGGTCACTTTAAATAGGTATGGAATTTACGTGATCGACATTTGCTGCTAAGCAGTACCTTAGAAATTATTTAACAGATTTAATTGTTTACTTTATTTTTATCATTAAAAAGATGTTGACTAATTGCACAATATAGGAGTCATATGATAAAAATAAAGATGCAATTTTAAAAAATAATCAAAGATCGAAAGGATCTACAATCATAAAATTGAAGGGATCAAAATTATTTCTTTTGAATCATATTCTTATATATATGTGTGTATATTATTGTAGGGATATATTAGAAAAATAGCTTATTTTAATGCTTCAACTTCTATGTACTTATTCACAGTTATTAAATATTGTGGTAAAGTTAGAATCCCTCGTATTAGAGAAATAAAATAAAATAAAATAACAAGAGCCAAAATTACGAAATATTAATACATAGTGGTATAACACTTTTAAAGTTGACAAGTGTCATATTTAAATTAGTTGTTAAAAAATATTTTTTAAAAGTTACTCTTTCATATATATACCCCTATAACCGACTTAAAAATTACATTCAAACAAAAAGCTGATCCATAATTATAAATGTTTATTTAATAAAATATAAGTAGTTTAATGTCAATAATTCACTAATTTTCAAATAAAAATAACTAATTCTTCATAATTATTATTCCAACATATCTTTAAATTTTCTTCTGCAAAACTCTATCCACGTTCACCTACTTTCACTTTGTATTCATGCTATAGTAAGGCGTGTGTTATTTTACTTCTTCAAACAATTATAGTAAATAATTAATAAAAATATATATACTTGTAAAAATTAGAATATTCGAAGCACAACCGAGGGAAGTGAAACTAGGATAAGCAAAAATTGAATTTCCCTTCTATGTGTTATTCTAAATTAGTGTTAGAGATAATATAGATCTTAGCCATCTATGATAATAAAATATTTATACTTTTGTTAAACCCTTCTTTTAACTTTGAGATTGATAATGTCAAAGCAATAAAAGATTTGATTCAAACTAATGATTTGTGGTAAATTTCACGCATTTATGCATCTCTTTTTATTAATTTTTTTAAAAGTCAGATTCCAGACTAAAAATAAAGATTCAAACCAATCAACACATACAATAAAAATAAAAATAAAAATTATTATACTTTATCTTTTTATTTAATTAAAATACTATAAAAAATACATTTTATCTCATTAATATTCGTCTTTGACATGCTATGGCACAAACATAAATACTTGCAACAACGAGGCCAGAGCATCCGTCCATCACTTGCTTGGGCGGCTCACAAAATCCGACCAAATTATAATTTTTAAAAAATAAAAAATAAAAAAATATTCCAAATTTGAAAAGCTGTTCACCCCGCTTTACTCGGAGACGCCCCTGAACGGTCACAAAAACCAGACGGCAAAACGCTCCCACCTGACGCCGTTACCGCCCGTTGCCGCCCCGCCGGCCTCGCCCCTCCGGCAAAAGACAACGGCCCATCTGACGCCGTCAACCCCGTCCCATATTTATTCCCATTTTTCTAATAATCGCCATTCCCGGTCTTCACCTCTAGCTTCCAAAATAAAAAATAAAAAAAAACTATTTTTTCGTCAATTTCTCCGAACAATTTGTTCTTCGCAGTCTTCGATCAATCTTGCGATTCGGTATTTCCAGATCTTGTTTTTTGCACAGTTTTTGTCCTGTGATCTTGTGGTAAAAATTTTGATTTTCTTTTTTTTTGCTTTTTCTTTTTGCGTGGTGTGGATTGTTGGAAGGATTGAATCTTGTGCAGGTTTTGATTTGCATCGGATCTTGGTGCATTGTTGGTGTTTTTGACGGTTTTGTTGGGTCGGGGAGGAATGCGGCTGCGATTGGTGACGTTGTGGTGGTTTTTCTGGTGTGAGTGTGGGGTTTTTAGGTTTTTGATGAGTGAATGCGTGTTGTGGAGTTGATGTTGGATGGTGTTGTGTGGTATTAGTGAATTTGTGAATTTTTTGGGGGATATTTTGTTTAATTTCTAGCTGTTTTAGGTCAAATTTGTGTTTTTTTTGTTAAGATTAGTATTTGATTTTGATGAGTGTTGTTGTTCTAATGTTGTATTGTTTTCTCGCATATGTATGAAGGATAGTAGTTGCCTTCTTGTTTAGCCATGCTTTCATTTGAAGTAGCTTTACATGTGAATGATTATTCCTTTTAATGAATCGTGTAGTGGCGTTTGTACGTGCTCTGTGTAAATTTGTGAATTTTGATTACATTCAATAAATGTTGTGCGCCGAATTGGGATTTTTTGTTTTTTTGCTGAAGTGATTTTTTTGTTGTTGTTGTTGTTGAAATTGTAGCTGCTAGGTCGAATTTTTGGGAGTTGCATTGAGCGCATATGGATTACGCTCAGCAGAAGAAGAGTGGATTGATCCCTTTATCCCCTTCTCAAACCCCGAAATCGAGCGACAGACCATCCAGGGATCTCCGAGACAGTAATCCGAACAATGGGAGGAGTGAGAGCAAGGATAGAGGAGTGAATGTGCAGGTTATTGTCCGATGCCGGTGAGGGGTTCTACTTCCATTCCCATGTTTTAGGATTTTTTTTTTTTGGTAATGTAGAACAACAGCAATGCTTTGGATTTATTATATATTTGGTTCAGCCCACTGAGCGAGGATGAGTCAAGAACCAATACCCCCGTGGTGATATCATGTAATGAGAATCGGCGAGAGGTTTTGGCAGCTCAAATTATAGCCAACAAACAAATCGATAGAACATTTGCATTTGATAAGGTTGGTATTGAGCAATTTCGAATCAGCGAACAAAGTGTAACTCAAATCTAATGTTAGCTTGTGATTATGTGCAGGTCTTTGGTCCATCTTCTAGACAAAAGGATCTGTATAATCAAGCTGTGTCTCCTATTGTTTATGAAGTGTTGGAAGGTTACAACTGTACCATTTTTGCTTATGGTCAGACGGGGACAGGTAAAACTTACACTATGGAAGGAGGAGGACGCAAAGCCAAGGTTGTTAGAGAGTACTCAAGTTATTCACAGTTTAGCAGCATCAGTCTTTATGTTCTAATAATTGTCAATGCCACAACAGAACGGAGATTTTCCTTCTGATGCGGGGGTCATTCCCAGAGCTGTTCGGCAAATTTTTGACATTCTTGAAGAACAATGCGCAGAGTACAGTATGAAGGTTACATTTCTGGAGCTGTATAATGAGGAAGTAACAGACCTTTTAGCCCCAGAAGAAACTTCCAAATTTCTGGATGATAAATCTAGGAAGCCCATTGCTTTGATGGAAGATGGAAAGGGTGGTGTTTTCGTGAGAGGCTTGGAGGAGGAAATTGTGTCCTCAGCTAATGAGATATATAAGATTCTGGATAAAGGATCTTCGAAACGGCGTACTGCAGAAACTCTGCTAAACAAACAGAGCAGCCGTTCACACTCTATTTTTTCAATTACGATTCACATTAAGGAGTGCACACCAGAAGGAGAAGAAATGATCAAATGTGGGAAGCTTAACCTTGTTGACCTTGCAGGCTCTGAAAACATTTCGCGTTCAGGTGCCAGAGAGGTATGTAAAGTTTTACTATTTTAAGCTGTAAAGGTTTATTCTACCATAAAAAGTGACTTGGATACTACTTTTCGTATTAAGGGAAGAGCAAGAGAAGCTGGAGAGATCAACAAGAGCTTGCTAACTCTTGGCCGTGTCATTAATGCTCTTGTTGAGCATTCTGGCCATATTCCATACAGGCAAGTAGTAACCTATCTGTTGCACTTTCATTGTTGCTGGGGGTTGAAGGATTTAAGTTTTTAAGCCTTCTATAATCTCAGAGATAGCAAATTGACAAGATTGTTGAGGGACTCATTGGGAGGCAAAACAAAAACTTGTATTATAGCTACAATATCTCCTTCGGTGTACTGCCTTGAAGAGACATTGAGCACCCTTGACTATGCTCATCGAGCAAAGAATATTAAGAACAAACCAGAGGTTCGATTGCTTCCTAAGTTCTTTAACTAGTTTTCATCATGTTATTTTTGTTAGCTAACCACTGAATATATTTGTCTTGCAAATTTACTAGATCAATCAAAAGATGATGAAAATAGCTTTAATGAAGGATCTTTATGGTGAAATTGAGAGGCTTAAGCAAGGTCCAATAGTCCTTGGTTATTTTACAAATTATTTATATTTTCTTTAAGAGTACAAGTTACCGGATTAAATATTTATTGTTTAACATGTACACTTCTTGATGTATGTTTTGAAATCCTTTTTGTTGCAGAGGTGTTTGCTGCAAGGGAAAAGAATGGAATTTATGTTCCTCGTGATCGTTTTCTTCAGGAAGAAGCTGAAAAGAAGGCGAGTTACTTTTGCCAGTGTACTTGTCTCTTTCTCTTAGTTATAAGATTAAGTATTTTGTTCTTCAGACTATGGCAGAAAAAATTGAACTCATTAAACTTGAATCTGAATCTCACTTTCTGGACAATAAGATTAGCTATTTTGTTCTTCAGGCTATGGCAGAAAAAATTGAACGGATGGAACTTGAATTTGAATCCAAAGACAAGGTAGTTGCTTCATATCGTGCATTTCTCTTACTAATTGGTACATGATAAAGAGAAGGTTTTTAACTGCAACATTGATTTTGTGACAGCAACATTTAGCACTTCAGGAACTTTATGATTCACAACAACAGTTGAATGCAGATTTGTCGGACAAACTGGGAAAAACTGAGGTTCTGATCCCTCTATATATGATCTTCATTAGTCTATATTAAATTGCATAACTGATCCTTTTTTATTTTTTTGGCATTTTTCAGAGAAGACTTGAGGATACAGAAAGAATATTAAGTGAAGTTGAAGAGAAATATAGGCAAGCAAACAATAAGATTCGAGA
This sequence comes from Piper betle, assembly GCA_033002965.1. Taxonomy (NCBI): domain Eukaryota; kingdom Viridiplantae; phylum Streptophyta; class Magnoliopsida; order Piperales; family Piperaceae; genus Piper; species Piper betle. The sequence continues at coordinate 33,707 of JAURVB010012309.1, forward strand.
AAAAGAATTCCTGATAACAACACTTCTCAAATCTGGTAATTATTCTACAATGCCAGTAGAATTTTAAAAACTTTTTCCCACTTTGTGTTGTCTTGAGTATTTTTCTGAAGGTTCTTTAATATTTTTCAGAAAAAGCTCTCACGGAACGTGCATTTGAGCTTCACTCGGAGTTGGAAAGTGCAGCATCAGACGTGTCGAGCCTGTTCGCAAAAATTGGTTTGATATTTTTACTTGACACAGCATTTTATATTTGCTCGTTTCTTACCCTGGAGTTTTCAAATGCTTCCCCTGTTTAAATATGATCAGAGCGCAAAGCCAAGATAGAAGATGCAAACCGAAGCCTTGTACAGAAATTCCAGTCTCAATTAACACAGCAACTTGACCTTCTACACAGAACAGTTTCAGCTTCTGTGACAGATCAAGAAAACCATTTGAAAGGAATGGAAGAAGACATGCATGCCTTTGTTTCAACGAAGACTGAGGTTTGAACTAAACCATTCATTCTTGACAATGAGTAGTCATTTTTGCCCTCTCTCATTTATCTTATTTATTATAAAATCTTGGTTGAAGAGATGGTCGCACACGTCTAACCTATTTGTTGCTTTGATAGGTGACGGAGGTGCTTCGGGAGAAAGTGGGACAGCTACAAAGTATCTATGGCTTGGGAATTAAAGCTTTGGATGAATTATCTGGTGAACTGGACGGGAGTTCTTGTTTAACACTCAGGAAATTGAATTCAGAAGTTTCAAAACATTCGTCTGCACTGGAGGATGTAATTTTTTATATATGATGATCATGAAATATCTTCTTTCAAGCAATTATACTCATTTCTTAACATGTATAGTCTCATTCTTTGACAATCTATGCAGCTTTTCAACAAGATTTCTGTGGAAGCAGATGTAGTACTTAATGAACTACGGACATGCCTGTCTAACCAAGAGGAGAAACTCTTTTCGTATGCATTGCAACAACAAGAGGTTTACCTATAAATGTTCCTTATTTGAGTCGTGTTTCATTTTCTTTGTTGCCTTGGAGAGACTTTGTAAATTGAATGCAAAATGTAATTAAGTGGGAGACCCCTTTCATAAATACAGGGATACAACAGAGCCATGGAGACGGCAAGGTGTATTTCAGGTGTCAATGACAACTTTTTTAAGACTCTTGATAATCATGCAGCCACATTGATAAAAATTATTGAAGACTCTCAAGTCAATGAATAACAGAAAATTGTATGAACTGGAAAAGAAGTTTGAGGTACTTTATCTCATTAAACTTTTTCCATTTGAAGTTTATTTAGATAGAATAGAATTTCTATTTTATGTAAGTCTATGTATTTTCTATTATTAATAATTACAATCGTGTAGGATAAACTTGAATGGCTGACTGCAGACTCAGTTTTTTATATTTTATAATTCCAGGAATGTGCTGCTAATGAAGAGAAATTAATGTTGCAAAAAGTTGCTGAAATGCTTGCGACCTCAAACGCCAGAAAGAAGAAGCTGGTAGTCATTTTCATACTTTATTATGTGCTCTAACATAAAATATGATGTAGGAACTTTATCACAAGTGCCACAATAAGTAGGGACCCACACATTTTTATTTTATCTCATAGCCTTGCTAGCCATTTGCACATTCTTGTTCTCGTGACAGTAATGCTTGCGACCTCAAAATGCCAGAAAGGAAAAGCTGGTAGTTCTTTTCAACTTTGTTTTGTGCTCTAACATGTGAGGGAAGTAGGAACCGTCGTCATAAGGGCTACAATATAGTAGGGACCCTGACATTTTTTATTTTATCTCATAGATAGCCTTGCTAGCTATCTGCACATTCTTGTTTTCGTGACTGAAATCGATATAGATTTGCTATGGATTGGTCTTAACGTATTCTAACAATTTCTAGTGATTCCTTCTCTTACATTAGGTTCAAATGACTGTGAATGATCTTCGTGAAAGTGCTACGAATACAACGGTCAATCTGCAGGGAGAAATGTCTACTGTTAAACATTTCACTGCCTCTGTCAAAGACCAATGGACTTCATACATTGTAGATGCAGAAAGCCACTATTTGGAAGATACTTCAAAGGTTGAAAGTGGAAAAGAAACATTGCAAAAAGGACTTCGTGAATGGTAAAGAAGATTGTAGTTTAATTTACTCTTTACCTAGCTAGATGTGAAATGCTTTTTAGGTTATAGATGTCAAATGTGTATTATGCAGCATGGCAAAAACATCAACGAGTGCACGTCAGTGGAGAAGTGCACAAGAGGCTCTCTTGAATCTTGAAAAGGGCAATGTTGCATCAGTAGATTCTATAGTCAGGTAGTATTACGGTTTTATGCATGTCCATGTCTCTTCTTTGTTGAAGCAATCGTATGCTACCTAGCTTGGGTGCACAATGATTTTTTGGGATGCTCAATGATAATGTTTTCTGCTTGCAGTGGAGGCATAGCAGCCAGCCAGCTTCTAAGAAATAGAGTTACAAGTTCTGCAACAGCTGGGTTTGAAGATCTTGATGTTGCAAATAAAAGTTTATTGTCTTCTGTTGAGAGTAAGAAATATGTTAGCCTTTTAATTTTTTACTTCTATTCGTCCATGGGTGTAAAAAAGAAAATTAGCTCTTTGACGTATATAATTTATATTGATTGCAATTCAATATGCAGATTCCTTAAAAATTGACCATGAAGCGTGCTCGAACATAGATTCCATGATTGCTCCTTGCTGCAAGGAGATGAGAGAACTGAAGGGTGGTCACTATCACAAGATAGCCGAAGTAACTTCAAACGTTGAGAAATGTATTGGCCAAGAGTACAAGGTATTTAGCAAATGCCATGCCATTTTCTTTTGATACATGTTTCAATCTATTTTTATCTGCTGTGGTTTTAACGCACTTTTTTCAAGCGTAGGTGGATGAACCATCTTGTTCAACGCCGAAAAGAAGAACATTCAATTTGCTGGGTACTTCATCGATCGAAGAATTGAGAACTCCTCCATTTGAGGAGCTGCTAAAGCTGTTCTGGGATGCCAAGTCTGGGAAGCATGTTAATGGGGAAGCAAAGCAATTTTCTGGAGCACAAGACAACCAATCTCCCTCATTGAGAGATTCAAGGCTCCCTCTTACTGCCTTAAACTAGAGCTTGTGGACACTCTAGACGAAAATCCTGCTAGAACTTGTGTACAGAACCGAATTTCATGTCTTAATGCTCCTTAGCGCAAAATATAGGGAATGTAGTGCATTTTATATGGCGGGTCACCAGTGTAGTGCAATTTTTAAATACATCTTGTAAAATTTTTTGGTGGTCATTGTGGAAACTTACAAACTTGATTCTTTATTGCAGATTAAACAGCACATATATTTCTCCTATCACGAAATAAAACTGGTTTGGAATTACTTTGATTTCCTATCATATGAAATAAAGCGATAGATCCTTTACATATTGATGAATATGAATTATGTTCAATGCCATGTATTTGAAAATTAAGCAACAATATTTGCATTATATTTCACTCCATCGTGTCTCCAAATCGACTCTATGAGCTTCCACTTCTAAAAAACTCTTAAAAACTCAAACATTGGTTTCATAGCAATTGTTACAAATAAACATGGTTTCAAAGCGAGGTTGTCCTCTTAATGTTGAAACTCATTCGAGCGCCCATGGCTCTAATCTTGTAAATAGACCTAGTGCGCTAAGCAAACAATTCCAAGAAGTAGACAGCAATTGCTACAAACAAGCATGGCTTCATAGTTCAGATGGTCTGATGTAGCAACATCATTTTATTTCTAATGCATCATTGTTCAAAAAGCTCACTCACAAACAGACTAGAAATCATATCTGAAACCCAAAAGAAATGGCCACTCTGCTGCAAGCCAGACATGGATTGATAATTGGCAGTCTTCATTCCTCTGCAGTGACTAAGCTGATCTCACCCCTCTCCAATAGATCGTAGAAAGCTCTGGTTTTCCTCTGCTCATTCCAGTGATGCATCTTCCACAAACCTCCAGCGATTAGGCCGAGAGTCGCCCCCATGATAATTTCCTTGACTACGCTTGGGCCTGTCAGAGTAGCATGAGCAACCTTATGTCCAGCCATTTTTCTTCTTCACCACCAGGGAAAAGTCAGGACTGAAGCAGCAAACAATCACAAAAAAGGTATGACAATTCGGATAGATGCTAGAGATAAGTTATACTCATCTTCATCATCTATCATCCATTCTATTCATAATATAAAAAAGTGAAAAAAATAGAATCTCAATTCTTTCCACACAAATAGGAAGACTGGAAAACATTAAGGTCATTTTGTACCTATTCCTCAAAAGAGTCATACGTGAACATCAAAAAATTAATTTTATCCTCACAAATAAGAAATGCAATCGAGTGGTAAACAAATAACCTACTTCCACATACTTTCTTGCAGACCACACTCACACTAAACAGTCAAAGATGGACCCTACTGTAAAAATTTGGGTTCCAAACTTGGAAAGCCGAGTAGTAAACAAACAACCTATTTATGCGTTCTTTCTTGCAGACCACAGTCACACTATACTGCAAACATTTGGGCTCAAAACTTAATAAAGAAAACTGGTAGACCATAATCCACATAGCCATGTTTATTTAACCAAAAAGAAGCCAACTGCACAAACAATAGCAACCAAAGTGCAACAAACATTGCACATAGTGTTAGTAAAATAAGGATAGCGTCAGTACAGGCCAAGCTATGGCAATGGAAAGTTGCGTGAGGCAGAAATATGCAGGTAAACAGCAAACTACTATGCCAGAATTAAATAAATGATGAAATTCTACTGTTAGACGGGACAAAAAATAAAAAAACAAAAGTGGCATTACACTACTATACAAGGCTGTCGATATCATATATGTTTCTAGCAAAAAATGGAAGATACTAGCGCAACAAACTACAGCGGCAAGCATTATGCTATCTCGAAGCAAGCAGCGAAGAGGTGTGGATAGACCATTGAACCAACAATACATTCTTTCCAAGCAATTCATTGACATTCCATTCACAGTGTCGTAATCTATAAGTAGGATGTAACCCATTTTTCCTACATCACATCCTCATTCAGGCCATACCAATCTACACCATATTAACATTTTTCTGGAATAGAAGTTAAAAAGAGAAACATGGCATTTAATGAAGCCGTCTGCTCGAGTGCCAGAAACAAAATGTTAATAACAAAGAGATATAAGCACTTTCAAAGCTAAAAGCGGCATGCCACATTGCTATAATCTTTAGGGTGTAGAATGTCTAATGGCCCGGGTCTATCAAACCACTCCCAATTCCACTTTTCGACACAATATTTAGTAATGAGCGAATTTCATCACAACCACCAGACCAACCAACCTACCCCATATCCAGAAACCAATAATCCACACAAACCAGAAGCAGGTATAGCGCCATCCGATAGATACCAAATAAGAATCAGAAACAAGCATCAAATCAAAAACCTCTAGGCATCAAAACTACCCTAGACATTAAAAAAAAGCAAAAATCAAACAAATCATTTTTTTCGTCCACCATTAAAAAAAAAAACACAGACACACACATATTTGCAAAACAATCACAAAAAATGGTTAAAGAATCAGAAGAAAGCACCAAATCAAAACCCTCTAGGCATCAAAACTACCCCAGACAACAACGAAAAACAAAAAAGAAAATAATGTTTTATAATTTGACTTATTAAATAGAACGCATCAACCAAACGAATGGGAGCAAAAACCCAACAATCGAACCCATCCCCACCGATTGGAACGGCGACGCAGGCCAAAAGGAGTTGCATCCCAACAATCTTGGCACCAAAAACAAAAAAAATTTAAAAAAAATTAAAAAAAAATTGAAAAAAGAGCATGGATTTTGCGGGAAGGGGGATTGGACAGAATCAGAACAAATACAAAAAGAGATTGAATGAATCAAAAATTCCAGAAGAAATGAGCGTTGTACCTCCTTAGAGAGAGACGAAGGGGCGGGATTGCAGCCTCGGGGCGGGGCGACGCCGCCTTCGCTGTTGTTTTGTGGGAGAGAAGAGGAGGGGTAAAAATGGAAAAATGAAGATGCTTCATACCCATCTAACGGTCTAGATTCTCCCTGATGGAGCGCCCCGCACTTTTGTTACATACGCTTCGTAGGATGAAATTTTTCAGATTTTTCCAAATTATAAGTAATATTTTTTTATTAAATATTAATAAATATATCTTATCATTAATATTTTATTAAATATTAGTTAAAATATTATAATTTTCACCCCAAACAAACCAAAATTTGCAAAGAATTTAAATTAAAAATGGGCATAGATTGAAACGGTACAAAGAATTTAAAGGTGGTGGTATACGCATTATATCATGTATAATTAGGTAACATGATATGGTATTTAAAACTTTGCTCGGTATTCTTATTATAAAAGACTTAATTTTAAATTTTGTTTCCATGTTAAATAAGCCTGGCTTAGACTTGTGCTTGCTCGATTCAAAATTTAATGTTTTATATAAAGAAAACAATTTTTTATCATCTTATATTTCTTCTTATAAATTTAATTAAATTATAAAAAAATTAATAATTTTAAATAAAATAAACATGATTAGAATTATCTTTTATGTTAAATTGAAATATTTTGATTATAAAATTTAATTTTTTGGCACATATTATATGAATGAAGAATATTGGTAATTGAGAATCAAGTAAGCTTGAACTCGATTAGACTTTACAGCACCTTGAGTATTTATTATTTCAATTCAAATTTTAAGAATTTTAAGTCAAACAAGTCAAGTTTTACTTGGGTTCAACTCACTCGATCACAAGCTCCTATTGAATAGTATTAATAATTTTTCTTGGATTTTGCTTGTTAAGAATCATGCACACAACTCTTCTATAGTTATTATATAATTTATTTTAAATTTATAGATTGTTCTTTTTTATTTTCATAAAGATTTTTTATTTTTTCCCACAAAATATAGATTATTTTTTTAGAAGAGTCCCCTCAACCCTAATACACCAAATCTATCTTAGCCGCCCAAAGATTCATAACATGACACTACTCCACCTTGTCACAAAAACGGGCTTCATGCATTGTTCACCATCTTGTAGCTCACAAACTTGGAATACTTGCATCCGTTAATTAATCAAATTATATTGTTCATAACCACTTGGGGATTCATAATTAGACTCACCTACAAGATCAATTAATAAAGAATAAAGATATTTATATATTATAGGAATTAGGGATGTAAATAAGTCAAATTAAGCCGACATCAAACTATTCTTGTCCAACTTATTTTGCAAGACTCACTTCATTAGGTCATACTTAATGATCGTGTTTGATAGATGTCCAAGTGTTTATGGTTTAATTTGACCCATGGATTATAATCGAATAAAAATAAATCAAATATATACATTTCTTCGTCTCAATCGAATGATTAGCCGAATAATTGAAAAAATCATAAATTTCTAATATAAATGATATTCTCAAAGTTTACAACCATATTATCATAGATAATTATTACATTTAAAGTACATAAACCTTAATTTTTATTTTTTCACGGTAATGTAACATAACTTTCTTCAAATATTTTTTAAAAATTTTCATGCTAATTGTCACAAGAAAAATTAAGTAAAATAAAAGAAATAATGATTATATAAATTAGATATAGGTTATTTATAAAAAAATTAATTTCGACCGATACCGACTTGTTATCCGACGTTAAGACGACGGGCGTACACAATGACGTCCGACCAACCTACGTCCACCCGTCGGCGTAGAACATTTGGATTATTTGTAGTTAAATAAGCTTCGAGCCGAAAACAAGTGCCTACGTCACGTTTCCTCCACGTAGATGGACTGGGTTGCACCCCACGGTCCCCCACATGCACCGCGTCGTCCAAGAACACCGCTGTGAACCTACACAAACCCTGCGTCTAAGTTCAAATCATGGCTGCTGCTCCATCGTCACTCTTGACGTATCCCGTCACCCACCCTCCCAGACCCTTGTTAAAACCCACCCCTCTCCTCCTCCCAATCTCCACCACCACCGCCAGCTACAGACCTTGGCGTTGTAGAGCAACAAGGCCACCCCTTGTGTTGGGAATGGCTACCGGGTATCATGCTCCTCCCTTATTAACATTGTTGTTATTACTATTTTTATGTTGTTAGGTTGCTACCCCCTAGGCTTGTGTTGGTTGTTAGGATAATTGTTTTGTTTATTCTTCATGTGCCACTGGTTGTGGCAGATTAATGTTGGGCTCTCTTTGTTTGCCACGTTGTTCACTGGTTGTGCCCCCCGTGGATGAGGTTTTTGTTGGTATGTGACTGAATGAATTGAATCGAGGTTTTGCTTTTGGATGTGGGTTTGGTCTCGAATAATGGAAAAGGAAGATAATTAGACTAGTTATGTCTTAGAGGTGTGTGTGATTAACTGTACATGTTCTAATGCATTTGATTCTGGAATAGATTTGATGGTTGTTGATGTGGAGTCCAATTATAATAGCCTTGGAACATTGATCAATGTGCCCTATGCCTGATTGGATCAATTGGGTGTTTTTGTTCAATTGTAATTTACTAGCCTTGGAACGTTGGTCCGTGTGTATTTTTGGTTTAGCTAAGAGGTTGATTGGATCAATTGTGATATTGGATGGAGGAGAATGGAGGGAGGACTGGTTAAACATGGTTGTTGTAAAAAAATGTTTGTTTTATTCTTTTTTTTTATATGTATTTAAAATTTTTTTCCTTGTGTTAATTTTTTTAACCTCTGTTATTGACCTTTGAGGTTGGAAAAAATATTGAGCTGCAATGATGTCTTTTTTCTTATAAAATAAAAATCTTGGTGCAGAAAAGTGGAGGAAGTTCTGCCCCCTGTTCTGAATTCTACTTCTGATCCGCCACCTCTGTTTGATGGCACATCGCGGTATTTATTTTAGTATTTTTTCTTTATTTTTGCTGGTGGAGATATTTCCATTCTCTTTTTATGGGATGACCTCATGGTACAACAGTAATTGGTGGGATTTATCAAATTTTGTAGAGCTTAAGTTGTTGTCTGAATCGATATTGGAAACTTGAACTGATCTGTTAGTCTCAGAAATATTTTTTTCCTGATTCAATCTCCTGTAAGTCTCCAAACCATTAGAGCACACGAGTGATTTAAACTTTGAATAACCATGGTTGGTGAAAATAATTATTAAATTAACCTCTTGTGAGCATTATTTTTCTATGGATAGTGAGAAAATGAACTTTTAGTGAAAAAAATAAACTGCATCGTATTTTCTAAGTACATGAGGCCGCATCTCATGAATATGGTACAAAGTATTTTTCAGCAATGCTAAGCTAATATTCTTGTTAAAAAGGCTATCCAATACTTTATTTCTCCTCACTTCCTTAACCTTGTTTCTGTATTTAGGTTGTATATAAGCTACATATGCCCATATGCCCAGCGTGCATGGATTGCAAGAAACTATAAGGTACTGCTCGCCCCTCCTTATTTGGTTTTCCATACATGTTCCCCAGTTTTGTATGTGTGTATGGTTTATTTGAATTTTGTTTGTCCATGAACAGATAGGACTTGATATATGAGACACTTTATTGCTTCCCAGAAAATAACATATGTTGTTCGTGAGAACAGGGTTTACAGGATTCTGTAAAATTGGTTCCTCTTGACTTAGCAAATAGGCCTGCTTGGTATAAAGAGAAGGTGTACCCAGAAAACAAGGTACTCCTTGCTAACATGGTTTCTCATGATATTTGTTTACGTTGATTTTCTCTTTTTTGGATGTGTTGTTTGGAATTTAATTTACTTTCTTCCTTTTTGATGAATGTTTTTTATTTCCTAATACAATGAAATCATGAGGACCAAATTAACGAGGTGTAAGTCATTATTTCAGGTTCCTTCATTGGAGCACAATAATGAGGTGAAAGGAGAAAGTTTGGATCTTCTCAAGTACATTGATGAACAGTTTGAAGGCCCAAAAATTTCTCCTGAGGTAATGATTTGTGTTCTTAAAGTTCTATCATTTGCTTCAATTTCCCAAAAAAGATATGTACGCAGTTCAGAATTTTGCATGGTCTGAACTGTAGGATCCAGCTAAAAAGGAGTTTGCTGAAGAGCTAATTGCTTACTCTGATTCCTTCAATTCTACGTTTATAAATGCATTTTCTGCAGAGGGAGACGTTGCAAGCAAAATTGGTGAGACTACAGGCTTAAAGCTTCATGCTTGTTTTAGGAGAAGTTAGAATATTTGTGCTTCCTATCAATTCTCAGTAAAATCAACAATTCATGCAGGCGGTTCTTTGGATTATCTGGAAAATGCACTTTCCAAGTTTGATGATGGTCCATTTTTCCTTGGTCAATTCAGTATAGTATGTATCCCCACTTTTTTTGCCTGGTTCTTATATGGTTTTATGTAATCAAACGATTTATAAGTCTGATCCTTATTTTTCATCATTTCCACTTCTAAACCCATAAGAAATTTGTACTTAATGTTATAGTTTGGTGGTTTGGTCTGAGAGACTACATGTATATTACTTATTTGCTTTCATTTATTGACATCTTTTTCTTGTCCTTCTGATTATTTGGTACACTGACCTTCAAGCTTAAAGAGTGGATTGTCTTCATATCTCAACTTTTCAGTTTTTATATTTCATTTTCTAAGTAGAGTTCTCAAGATTTAATTTTCACCTATATCTCAGGTTGACATAGCTTATGCTCCATTTATTGAGAGATATGGCCCCTTGGTTTTGGACTTGAACAAGTATGATATTACAAGTGGAAGACCTAAATTAGCAGCATGGATTGAGGTATTTGTATCTTTTTCAATTACCTAGACTTCAGATTGGCATATTTGCATGGCTTCTTTCAGAGAAGCCAGATTCATCAACATTTCACCTGTATTTTCCAATCAAAGAATCTGTGAGCCCCCTCTTCAATTTTTAACTTATCTCGTGGATATTTGTGTTCTGCGCTTTTTTAAGCTTAGAACTGAGATTTCTGTGCTGCTTCCTTTCGGCTATCTAAACTTCCACATCATTCTTATGAAATATCTAATTTTACTTATCTCATCTTTTCTCTCCAAACCTCTTTTTCTTCCATTGAAACCGCCAATCTATATATGGACAAAAAGGGTTCAGATTGAATTTTTACTGATCATACTCATGTACTTTGAAAACAATGATATGTGTGTGTCATTGTAGGAAATTAACAAAATTGAGGCCTACAAACAAACTAAACGCGATCCAAATGAGCTTCTTGCAATATACAAGAGACGGTTTGGGGTAATTCCTGTTTCCCCTCCTCTGAAATCCAGCTTGTAGTCACCAAGAATGAAAAAAAGTATCAAGAGGGAAAGAGGTGGATTGAAACTGATGCTCCGTTCAATTTGGTTTGCAGGTGAAGTAGGGAGCGTCTTGCAGCCAAGTCTTATACATATAAATAAATAAACTAGAATTGGGATTGCTGAGATTTATGGACAGTATCTATGATAGTATGTTGTGCCTTTCACTTTGAATAAACACTTTGTCAGATCAATGCTTCTGCAATTGCATGCAATTGCAGGTGTATTTGTGATGATCAATGCTTGTATTTGGTGTTTTATACAAACTGCAAACCGAATTATATTTGTTAAGTATTGTCTGGTGAAGCCAATCACGGTTTGAAGTTGAACACTGTCTGAAATTGAATTTGAAGGTAACAGCCAAAAACAAGTATCACACCGCAATATGTTTTGTAATATCCCCTACTTAGAGAAGGAATAAGATCTATTATATTAACGAGGTGCACTTATTGATTTTCAGTTTAAGTTAATCACTTTAAAAAAATTTTTTAGTGCTAATCATGCAAAAGGGAATTATTGATAATAGAAAAACTAGCTAGCTGGCCTAGAGCTCAACCCAAGCTGAAATCATTCCGATGTACCCCAGGAGGTCAACAAACCTAGTTTGAGTCGGCCAAAATCAGCTCAAGCACCCCATGTTCTTTGTTCTTTGATTATGGAGAAATATCCACTCATAAAAATTTCATAGATTAATCATGCATTGAAGCAACAAAATTTATCACCATTTGAGATTTGTGTTGGAATGCTTTATGAGGTTAAAGGATTAAAAAGTTTATACTACCTAGTATCGTCATGATATCGGCTAATTTTATACTTTCTCAATCTTCATCTATGCCAAAAATAGCCTCTGAAAGCTTTTTCAAATACAAAAGTTTAGTACCTAATTATGAATTAGTAAATTAGGTAAATTAGAATTTGTTTGTACAGAATAATAAGTGGCGGATCAATCTTCATAAATTTCATCGTAAATTTAAAATATTCATACAAATACTGGAGAGATCAAGAAGATGCAGGGTCGTTTATCTGCTTGGCTAGTCAAACACGAGCTAGTTCATAGATCTTTGGGCTTCGATTACAAGGAATAGAGACTTTACAAATAAAGCCAGAGGATTGGTACTCCATTGCTGTCATTTTATATGCATATGGTTACAATTATCTACGTTCCCAATGTGCTTATGATGCAGCGCCTCGACAAGTTGTTAACTAGCGTATATTATTTTACGAGAATACAATATGGTATAGATCAACCAGAAGAGGTATGCATCAAAATATTTGTCCCAAGGACAAATAAGCTATCTTTCGTATCCAAGCCCAAGCAGCAAGGGAGTTAAGGCTTGATTTTCTTACGCCTGTCAAGCTTACTAATCAATCCTCGAACGATCAGTAGTCTTTGTTTTTCCTGTTTCAGATGCCAGTCCTTTTTCGGTTGATGCGGAAAAAGTGCAGCTAGCCCTTTTTGGAGTAGGAGCAGTTAGGATAGGGTTCCAAACCTTCTTTCTCGGTGCGATTTTCATACGAACTCACCAAGAAGCAGCACGCAATTGGGGGAGGAAGATCAGAATTAGAGATTTATATGAAAAAACACTAAAAAGTATCAAATATGTCCTTAACCAATTTCTATATCTCAACATTTATAATATCAAATTGACCACCAGCATGGAACAAAACGATCATGAATGGCAACAATCGCATGCATATTGGTTTATACTGTAAAGATGCCTGTAAACATTAATTAAAGCCCTAAATAAGTAATTTATCACATTAATTTCCTTCTAGTGCTCGGTATGATGTGCATGGGAGACTACCCCGCTTCCTAGGAGCTCGCCCTATCACTCTCATGGCGTCCTTGCACCTCCGCAACGAGCTCGACTCATGGAACTCTCATCCGTGCAGTCAACCGTTTGTGTACGATGTGAGCTCCGCGAGGTATGGGAGGGGGAAGAGGATGAGTGTAACCGTGCATCGGAGGAGCGGAGTTCGGCAGCCGGCTTGTAGGTGGAAGATGGAATCTCCGGCAAAGATTGAAGCCGTTGTGGTGAAGAAGCGCCGATCTACTTCCTTGAAACAAGGCGCGTATTCTCACAAACACATGTTTTGGACAAGCAACAAAAAAATCCATGTATAATTCAAGAAAAATAATCACAGGGTTTTTTTTCTTTTATTTTTTAATAAATTTTGATAATAAAAAAATTTTGGTCATAATTTTTGTGTGCGACCGAAGTTAAAATCATGTTGGGCAAAAAATATTTTTATTTTTAAAAAATAATAAAGTGTTTGGCACCAAATATGATGCCATAAGCCATATAGTGGATATTAATTATATGAATGCAAAATATCATTTTCAAGTTTAATATTATGTAAGTAAATTCATTTCGAACATCAAAATATCATTTTATTTTGATCATCTTTCTTTCCTGATGTGGTATTGCTACATCGCCAATTAATTGGTTGCAAGCTTGTCATGTCATCACTAACAGTATTTACTTAAAAGTGTTAGTTTTGTGAGTGATTAAGTGATCTTTTTTTATATGATAGGGGTTAAGGGATGAGTTAAGTTAGTTTAGGGGACCTAAGTGATGAGTTGAGTAATTCCAAGGGGCTAAATAATTTTTGTTCTAGAAGTTATTATGTTTCATTCTAGTTCATGTCGTCTAAACATGCAAAAGGAAATTTTCGAAATTATTTCTGTGTCATGGCATGCATGCCATTTTATTTTTATATCTAAGGATTTTTTTATTATTTTATGACAGTAAATAGTCTCTAATCAGTAAAATTTATATGCACTAATTAATCATAATCAAAATTTATGACATGATTGGAAACATTCAGGATGATTAATCTTAGATTGATATTTTCAAAAAATTTCTTTTTTTAAAAAAAAGGAACATTTCCTGGTTAATATTCACTTGTATTAATTGCAAAAATTCTCAATAGTTAATTGACTTAGTTTTTAATATCTTCTTAACCCAAAAAATTAATTTTATCACGACTTGTTCTTACTTAATCTGAAAGCATACAAAAATAATCACATTAGGATTGAGCACAAACAAGGGCCACTGGCTGATCACAAACAAAAGATAAAACAGCTTCAATAGATGAATACAAATCACAATATAAAAACTTACTCAATGATTATGATACCCAATGAACATATACAAATTCCATCGAGATGTATATTAATGGAGGCGAGGGATTTGTTGTTACACTTGCTACAACAAACTCGCTGGAGCACTTATTTGATTGGTTTTTATCTCCTTAATTGGGGATTTGATGTTTATTATTAGCTGCGTGGTCGATCTCATTTAACATATCTGTAATCACCTAAACATAAATAATATTATGAACAGTACCATCAAATATGATGCAAACTGTATTTTGCATAAGACCCTTTAATTTAACGTCGTTACAAACCATGAAGTTATCTTCTTTTCATGGTCTCCATATATAACAGAAATGCGCATACCCTAAAGTTTGGAGTCCAAATCATTCATTTCATGACCACATATGGTTGTGGTTGATATGCATGGCGGTGCAAGGCAGCTTGGTTATTGCACTTGCAATGTTGCTTCCATTCATCTATATTGGTTTGTGAGCTTTATCAACATATATGATATGAATATTACATGATATATGTTATTTGGACTGTTTTTATTGTACAAGTATTTTAGCTTGATCATAATCATTTGATGCTAAAGCATGCCTCATGTTTGATCTCTAGCTGCCAATTACTCCAATCTCTTAAGAGAGTACATAGGAGCAGATTCAGGTTCAATCAGATTCACCGATGTTCCTGTCAATCCCAAAGTCGAATTCCATTCCATTCTTGCATTCGCCATTGATTATCAAGGGAACAACTCCACAAATGGAAGATTCAACATATTTTGTAACGAGCAAGTTCTCAGACCTGACGATGTAGCATCCATCAAAACCCAAAATCAAAATGTGAAGATGGCTGTTACTCTCGGAGGCGATTCGACCAACGGAGGTTTCGCATATTTCGATCCACAATCTGTTTCTTCCTGGGTTGAAAATGCTGCTAAAACCCTTAGTAATATCATCCAAGAGTACCACATAGATGGTATTGATATTGATTATGAGCACTGCAAGGCACACCCCTCAACTTTTGCTGATTGCATAGGGCAGCTTGTTACAACATTGAAGAAGAAGAAGCTCATTTCATTTGCTTCAATTGCCCCATTTGAAGATGGCTGTCCAAAGCCATTACTTGGAGTTGTGGAGAAGACATGGTGATGACATAGACTATATGAATTTTCAGTTCTATGCATATGACAAAGGGATAAGTGTGGCTCAATTCTTGCACTATTTTGATGAGCAGCCATCAAATTATGAAGGGGGGAAGCTGTTGGTGAGTTTTATCAGTGATGGGAGTGGTGGGCTTCCACCTGGTAAGGAGTTCTTGGAGGCTTGTGAGAAGCTCAGGAGGGAAGGGGAGTCTTCAGGGGGTGTTTGTGTGGTGTGCTGATGACTCCAAGAAGTTCAAGTACCAGCATAAGAAGGAAGTGCAAGACTTATAAGTCTCCTCATAATCCTCAACTTGTCAGTTAATTGGATTGTCTTAATATATATCATGTGTATATATATAGTTTAGACAAAAATAAAATTGGTTATCCTTGGTTAATCCACTTTTTGTTAATATATTGCATGACATACATAGGAAAGATGTCGGAGCCATGGATCTTAAAATAGGATTTATGTGATTATAAAGGGTAAAGCTTTTATGATTGGATGCATGCCTATTATGATATTAACCCGACTGATTTGTCTAAGCTTAAGATGGGTACTCATGCACGACAACCCTTCATGACAATTATTTTCAATTTTAAAATTATGATTGTAATGATTTTGTCTAAGTGCAAACTGTACAAGTCATCTTTTAAAAGTAACTAATGAAGTTAAAAATAAATATATCCTTGTTACATATTGAATATGAGATTAATTTAAGGATCTTACAGTAAGCCTACCTTAAAAAATTCATCCTCATAATTTCTTTCTACATTCCAGCTCAGTCCAACACACTATTCAATAGCCTAATTTCCAGCCCGCTCTCATAATATTTGTAAGATGGGCATACTTCGTCCTTTCAAAGTCGTTAACGGTATTAAAAATCTATGAGTTGTATATAAACACTTCCAAAACCCTACTTTCTGTAATAATGAATGTTTTTCAAATATTAAAATATTAGGAGTTGTACTATTTAACGCTCACGTAGAGATAAACGTCAGCTTTCAAAATGAATTTGGAAGTACGACTATTATTTTCCAAAGTCTATAAGCACACCCTTCTAGCATACTTGATCTTATCCCAATAAATATAAGTTATGGGACTAATTTAGAGATCTTAGTTCTCACAATGACAAAGAAGATGATAATGAAACATTGAGTATTCAAATAGTAAATTTAAATTTCTCCTTCTGTAATATAAATGGGCAAAATTTATAAATCAATAAATTTAATTAATAAATTGCTGTTGACTTAGTTAAATTTTTATTATTTTTCATGTAACTTCTTTTTTAGAGCTACGTTTTCACGTCATTCTTTAGTAACTTGATTGAACCTTGGCAGGCCAACTTTGTTTCATATGTTGGGAATCACAAACACTATAACTCATTTAAAAAAATGAAAAAAAGATGATGAATATTCATTAATATATAGTATTAATAATATTATTTAGATCAAACATTGATATTATTAGCTTTGAAAAAAACGAGTATCATGTACATGAGTTATAGCTTACATAAAACTTAAATGAGTTATACTTTCTATTTAAAGCAATTTAATCACCGGTGAAAAAATAAGTAATTATTGCCACAATTTGTGGTGACAAAAATCTCATATCCCCCGATAAATACTAATTTGTCACAGATTTTGTCACGAAAAAGGTTTGCCCACCACCCCCACCCCACCATGTGGCCCCACTAGAAGGGGGCGCCTCGGATCATCCCCTCCC
Source organism: Piper betle (assembly GCA_033002965.1). Lineage (NCBI taxonomy): Eukaryota > Viridiplantae > Streptophyta > Magnoliopsida > Piperales > Piperaceae > Piper > Piper betle. The sequence goes on from JAURVB010012309.1 coordinate 50,989, forward strand.
CCACGCCGGTTCCTTTCCATGCAACAAATTTAATAAAAAAATTTATGGGTGGGAGAAGTCCCATGCAAAATTTAAAATGATTCAATTTTTTAAATGTATACATATATTTTTATACAACTTTAATCACGGCAAAGCGTGGGAATTTTTAAAAAAATTATTATGCATGTCAAAGTTTAACTATAGCATAATTCCGTGGCAATTTTTTTATTTTTTATTTTTGAAAATTTCTTATGCATGGTTATTGCCACGGCAAGACGTGTCAAAATTTTAATCCATATATTCCTTAGCAAAAGACGTATTTTTTTAAAAAATAGTGTTTGATACAGTTTTGCCACCGAGATCCGTGACAAAATTATGATACAAGTGGCAAACAGCCATGTTAAAATTTTTAATATGCATAATTCTCACTATCTCTGACAGGATTTTTGACACATATGAACCGTGACAAAGTTGTGATAAATTTGTCAAAAAACACTTATGTGATAAATTTACAATGATAAAACGACTATTTTTCCACTTGTGAGTGGGTCCAACTACTTAAAATTCACAAAATTAAATGCAAACACAAATAATTGTGATACTTATAAATTTTCAAATCAATATATTATCTTTTACCCTATCATCTCAATTATTAAACTAATTGTACTAAAATTAATTTTAAAATACTCTTAAACTAGCGCACTAATTTTTAGAAATTCTAAAAGTAGGTCATATTAATATTAAAATAAAATAAAAATTACCAACCTTCTATTCACTAGTAAAAACAAGGCTATCCATCGCTAAAGACCTAAAATAGGTGGAGCTAGGGTTATTTGATTCGGATCTTTGGCCCTTTTTTCTCTCGTGAAATTGATAGTTTGCGACTGGCATTGCGACAACAAATCGGTCGCAAAGTATATTATAAAAATTGTTCGCAACCGGCTTGCAACCGCAATGTCGGTCGCAATATGATTATTAATGTCATTTTTATGAAAATTGCAACCACGCTTGTGACTACGAACATGATTACAAATTTTTTAAAACAACTACCAATTTGTGACTATAAATGAAATCGCAAAATATTTCATATCTTTAACAACCGCATTCAATGACCGAAAAAAATTAGTTACAAGCTACGCTCATAAAATGGTCGCTATTGTTGTTAAAGAACTTTGCGACTGCTTTGACAATTGTAACGAGGTTAAAAATTTTACTCGTTTCAACTTAGTTGCTTGCCGGTGTAAATTAGAGACCGGAAAACTGGTCACATAACACCGGTCGTTGATAACCATGTTTCTACTAGTGATTTATGTATTTTACTTTTCACACACACACATAAATAGATATATATATATATATATATATATATATATAAAAGATATGTGAGGTGAAGCTCACCTTACTAGAGCAAGTGAGGGTAGCCCAGTTTTCCGTCAAACTGAAGACAATAATATTTTTGTATATAATAATATTCATATATATGCTTAATTATTTTGATCTAATAAACTCTATTTTTCTTTTTCTTTTTTCTTTCTGGACAAAGTAATCCAAAGCAGCTTGCTTGATTTGTTCCAAGACTTGCATGTCTCTTTGCCTGTGGATCTTACGTGTTACACAGTGGTCATCTTCTTAACCTTTATTTGAGGGAATGTATGTATGTCCACTCCAGTTATAGTCTAACAACATGAATGGTTAGCTTAGAGAGCGCTAATTATGCAAGACATGGTTTGCTTAGAGAGCGCTAATTATGCAGGACAAACGGATAAGCCAAGCAAAATTCCAAGACCTAATCAAACTTCTCATGCACGTTAATCAATTTGATAGCAATTAGGATCATCATGAGCTTGGCAACCATTAGCTAGGAAGATAATGTTGACAAGTTCTTTTTGCAACATCAGTGTTGATAAAATATAGACTCCACGAAGGGTTGCTAATTGAGCGAGCTAGCTCGTGAATATTTAGCCTTCGGTTCGGCTCGACTCGACTTGAAACTCGACATTTAAATGTTCAAGCTAGAACTTGACTCAAACTCGAATTTTACGAGCCGAGCTTGAGCAAGGCCGTGTTCGACTCAACTCAACTTGGTTATAACTCGAACTTGACTCGATAAACTAATATAATAATATAGTCTTTATATTATATATATATATGTATATATATATATAAACACACAATATAATAACAAAGAAGTGAGATGGTTGAGATGGTAAGTATTCAAGGTTGTGGGTTCAATCCACATTGACCTCATTTTTAAAAATGAGGTATTTTTGACTTTTAATCAAGCCGGTTTTCAGTTCACAAACGAGCTAAATTCGAGCGAAAATTAAACTGTTTAAGTGTGTTCGAGATATTTGAGTCGAATTCGAGCACGTATGTTCAAAACTCGTTCGATTTCGAGTCGAGTTCAAACTAGTTGAGCCGAGTTTGAACACAAGTTGAGCTCGGCTCGCTCGCTCATTTAGCACCCCTAACTACAAGAACGGTTCTCTCTCTGAATTATAAGAACCATCTCATGAAAATACAGATATGAGAACCATCTCATGAAGATACAGATACCAGGACGAGTACTCTTAAATACATATGGCTCACACATACCCATCGTTTAAAAATTTAAAAATTTGAGACTTGAACTTGACTTGATGTGCGGGAGTGGAGTAAATTCGGTGCAGTCCAAGCCAATCCAGAATTATTTATATTATATTTTTAATTGAGTAAATAAAACATTAAATAAAATTGGCATACATTGTTTTTTATATTTAAAATTAAAAAAATATACTATTCACATCATTTTAAAATATTGATTTAGTTAAATTTTTTTAAAAATAATATATTTTAATAACTTTTATTACTTGGTTTGAGAAATCAATCATCAAATATGTGAATAAGAAGTTATCCATGCAGTTTAACTCGAGATGTCATTTAATGAAGTCGACTTAAGGAAATTTGGATGTCAAAAGAGGAGTTTTAAAATTATGGACCCACAATCTCTTAATTCATCTCATCGGACATGGAACTGGGAATATAAATTGTTAGCGGCCATTACTCTTCACATATATGATTAGGGTCCGTTTAATTAACTTGAAAATGGGTGAAATAAAAATGTAAACTTAAAAGGAAAATTTGCTAGTTTTTTCGTTAGTTTGTGTGAAATGTTTTAAAAAATTTTAAATGACCCATATAAAATCTTTTTCGAGCAAACTATTCATGCGAGAAAAGATAAGAAAAAGAGAGATATTTAAAATTTTATGTTTTTTGTCCCAAGCCGGGTACTATTTCCTTTCTATTTGCTAGTAATTTTTCTTCATCTCTCTTTATTTCATGCCAATTAAGCCGACCCTGCGATAAAAATTAGAAAAAAATCTATAAAAAAAAACTATATGAATTGTGGACAATTAAAGCCCTCCAAGGGAAAAAAAAAGAATTATTAACTATGTATACTATATTTCATACTTGATAAAATCTAGAATACTATATATGTAATTATAAACCCAAGTAAAAACCCAAAAGAAAAGCTTGATTGTAGCGGTTAACACATTCGTTTGAATAGAACATAGAGCAAGCCGACATCAAAGTTGGACCAATTCTCTTGACAATTTCATGCCCTCCTCATAGGGTTGGGCACGGGCCGAGTTGGCTCGCGAGTTTTAACGAGTCGACTCAACTCGGCTCGAACTCATTATTTTTATAACTCGACTCGATAACTCGATAATTACAACTCGACTCGACCCAGTAATAAATAAATCGATCCCGAGTTTTGTTAAACTCGGATCGAATTGACTCGATTCAAACTCGGCTCGGACTCGAATTGACTCGACTCGGTAATTGATCTCCTTCCTATGACGCTTCATATCCTCTCTTTAAAGTTCAACCAAAATAATTTAATTGCCTTGCCTCAAATCATTCCCAATGTACATATTAACAGCTTTAAACACAAAAAACGAGTTGTAATAATGTTTTAAAATTTAAAAACTACAAGCATACATATTATAAATAATATCATATTGCATGAAGATATATCCATCAAGCTCAGCTGTTTAAAACCAGTTTTGGTCTCTAAGAGAATTTAGACTGTCCCTCTATCAAAAGAAAAAAGTTTTGGATCTTGTAACAGGTATGTCTTTTTGATCTCTTCCTGATTTTGGTTCATACCATTGTCTTTTTCTGATTTGGATCTTGAAACAGACTCTGACCTTTGCTATAAGGTACTCTTTGGCCGCGACCTTTGTTATAAGGTACTCTTTGGCCGCTATTCTTGATTTAATCTTGCTATTAGGTCTTCCACGTTTGTTTTTGCTGTACATCAGGATTAGCGCTTTTTATATGTTGCCCTCCACAACGAAAGCTGGAAAAAAAATCTTACAATCGTTAACTAAAATTCCTAAACTATGAAATACATAACATGACCTCCACCAATTCATAACATGACCGCCACCTATGAACCTTCACCAAACACTCAGCCCTCCAACAATTTGTACCTTCAAAAGTCCTTTTAATCAGTAATATAAAGTTCATGCAGAGTTAAAAATCAATAGAAAAAGTATCAAATTGATAAAATCTAGCACAAAGCCCAAATTTGTAATGCAGTTAAGCATGTCTACTATTATATTGACTTTCACAAACTAATTAACAAAGAATTTTGTAGATATGAAATTGCAAGATCACACAACTAAGAATATTACCAACATGGAATCTGACACCCCCAGAGAGGAACAAGTCCCTTGTAGAGCCTATAATATGATACAGATTCAAACACAAAGCATACATCACAAAGCTTTCTTTTGGTGCTAGAGAATGCAGTGGCCCCAATAGAGTACCTTTTTCTAAAGGTTCCCCAATTTTCACTTGCTTGTAGACTGCAACAAGTTGATCCAGCACTGTTTGGTAGATACTTTCATGAAGAAGCTGCAAAGTTGAAGAAAAAATATGTAATAAGAGATAAGCTAAAAAAGTAACATACATACACAAAGAGGTCTTTCCAGTCTACGGCAGGTGGTGCACCTTTGTCCAACAGTGCCCACATCAGCAAACACAACAAATCGCACAGCTAACTGAAGATCAGCATCATCCATGACTATCATAGCATTATTTCCGCTGAGCTCAAGCAAGCATTTACCAAATCTTTCACTAACTATCCTTTGTACAATGAAGTAAACATTTCATGCAATGAATAAGTTTCCCTTCAATTCCCTGGAATTCAACTATACCTTTCCATCCATGCCAGATATAGCAGCAAATGCCTCCTCTCACAAGTAAAGCTCACAAAGCCAAAACTTCTAGACCACTACCATAGCCGCCAACTCACATTAAACATTATCAAAGTGCATCTAAAATAAAGCTGCAAGCCTAATGAAGAATATCATTTGAGCGAAGACCAAAAACAAAACTTGAGTACTAACCAATAACAACTAAGAAACCAAATAAAATATTTTGTTTATTGCTTGAGTAGTTTCAACCTTCATCCTTACATTAAAATATCATGGCAATTCATATTTTGTTATTGCTTGTATTTATAGCCTTTGAGAAATAGATGAACCTTCTTTATTTACTGTTCATTCTATCATATTTTTTGTGATGATTAAATGCATGTACATTTATAATCAAATATTAAAAATAGTCATGATATCATTAATCAAGTATGATTTAACTTGTTCTAAATTAAGTAAAACATGACATATAACTTCTAGTTTGAGTTTTGAAATGACTTATCTTGCAAGACAAAATGGCTTCAACTGATCCTCCACCAATTGAGACGTTGCATACAAATGATGTTGCCATCATTGTAGAGTCAAATTGCATAGTTGAAGAGGTCTCACAAAAAGAGAAACTAGAAGGAAAACAGCCAAGATTGCAGTCCAAAATATGGGAGGAATTGAGGAAAGTGACACTACCATCTGGTGAGGTAAAGATTGAATGCCCTTATTGTCATACATTGTACAAACAGTCCAAAACTGGTTCAACAAGTACTTTAAACAGGCACCTGAATTCTTGTATGAAGCGTGCCAAAATAGAAAAAAGTAAGCAGCAAATAACAATTGAGTGTATTCCAGAAGAAGAAAAAGCTTTTTCAATCTCTAATTACAAGTATGACAAAGATAGAGTTAGAAGGGTGCTTGCCAAATTAACTAAATCTGAACTAGATGACTATTTGGAAGATTCAGCATGTTAGATGATGAAGCATATAACTTGTTTGTGGCAAATTATGAGAAAAACAATGAATCAACTAAATCTGAACTAGATGACTATTTCGAAGATTCAGCTATCAAAGTTCCAAGTGGAAATGAGTTTGATGTCCTAGAATATTGGAAGAATAATGAAATAAAGTACAAAGCACTATCATCTATGGCCAGAGACATAGTCTCCATCCCTCTCTCAACTGTGGCTTCGGAATCAGCATTTAGCACTGGTGAAAGGCTCATCAGCGACGTTCGCAGTAGGCTCAATCCAAAAACAGTAGAAGCATTGATATGTACACAAGATTGGTTGCGCCCGTTTTATGATTCAAATGAAGCATATGAAGAAAATGAAAATGACGAAGAGTAAGATTCAATTTATACATACTCAACCTCATATTTTGAAGTGTTAATGTGCTCTTCTTTTTAAGGTTTATAAGTTTCATTTGCAGGTGAATTTTACAAGTTTCATTTGCAGGTGAACAATTAGAATCTATTTTGCTTCAACTTACATTTATATTAATAAATAGCACATAGAATTGATGACTTTCTAATACATGCAATGCTCTAACTTTGCAGGAAACTTACAATCAAATGAAGAAGATCTATGTTCTTTGACACTCTAAGATCATAATGTCTATTTTGCCTTTTTTTTATTTATGTTGGACATGTTTTTTGCTTAATGTTATCTTGTACTTGGTAGTCTATTTTGGATTTTGCCATAAACAAGTTCTCATATATTCGTTTTGGAGTGAATTCAGTTTACAATATTATTCATGGTTATATTATATATATGCAAGTATTTTAGCTATTTGTACCTATTTATGTAAGACCTACACGACACGCCTACACTTAATATATCCTACATTTAGTACCTAAATGTAGGCTATAGCTATTAATTTGTTGGATAGTTACCTTGTGATTATGTGACATGATTAATAGTTATATAACATATAAACTTCACAAAATAAGTAAATAACCAAGTAGGAAAAAACCTTTATTGCAAAGAGCCTTGCTTTAGGATGGAGGTTGCCAAATAACGACGCCCATCTCTGAGATCTACACCACTTTCACTACAAAAAAACAATCTTTATGTTAGATCTACAATAAATAAAAAAGTTGTTGTAGAAAAAAGAGAAATCAATGAATATAACAACTATCCTCATGTAAAATCAATGAGATCTACACCACGATGATCGCTGCTCCAGATCTAGATATCGTCGCTCCAGATCTCCGATTGCTGCTCCAGACTGCCGATCACCACAAGCCCATGGCGATCGCTGCTCTAGATCTCCCATCACTACTCCAGACCGCCGATCGCCACGAGCCCACGTCGATCGCTGCTCTAGATTGAGCCATCGCTGCTCCAGATCTCCGATCGCTGCTCCAGACCGCCGATTGCCGATCGCCACGCCGCTCGCTGCTCCAGATCTGGATCTGGAAGGGAGATGAAAAGTAAAGGTGAAGAATCGGATCGCTGCTCTAGATCGAGCAATCGCTGCTCCAGATCTCCGATCACTGCTCCAGACCGCCGATCGCCACGAGCCCACGTCGATCGCTGCTCCAGATTGAGCCATCACTACTCCAAATCTCCGATCGCTACTCCAGATCGCCGATCACAGATCGCCACGGTGCTCGCTACTCCAGATCTGGATCTGGAAGGGAGATGAAAAGTAAAGGTGAAGAATCAGATCGTTGCTCCAGATCGAGCCATCGCTGTTCCAGATCTCCGATCACTGCTCCAGACCGCCGATCGCCACAAGCCCATGTCGATCGCTGCTCCAGATTGCCGATCGCCGAGACGATCGCCACGCCGCTCGCTCTGGATCTGGAAGGGAGATGAAAAGTAAAGGCGAAGAATCGAGTTGGTGAAGAATCAAGTCGGGCACGAGCTGAGTATAACTCGTTATTATTTAGCCCGACTCGTTATGCCGTAAACTCGACTCGAACTCGTGAATGCGAATTACTTTTAATATCGCGAACAAGTCGGTCCCGAGTTTGTCGAAACTCGACTCGGACCGGCCCGTGCCCATCCCTACTCCTCACCACTCTCCTCTCCACTCAAGCGGCTAGCTCCAATCTCTTCAGGGAGTACATCGGTGCCGAGCTCAATGACATCCGGTTCTCCGACGTACCCATCAATGCCGGAGTCGATTTCCACTTCATTCTATCCTTTGCCATTTGACTCCACCCCTCCAGCTCTCCCTCCCCCACCAATGGCCACTTCAACATCTTCTGGGACTCTGACAACCTTAGCCCCAGCCGAGTCAAGTCCATAAAGACAAGCCACCACAATGTCAAAGTGGCCTTGAGCATAGGGGAAAACAGTGTGGGCAACCAAGATGCCTAGTTCAATCCTTCAACAGTGGACTCGTGGGTGAACAATGCAGTTTCCTCTCTAACCAAGATCATTACAATGTTGATGGCTTAGATATAGACAATCAGCATTTTAGTGCAGATCCAAGCACATTTGCTGAATGCATTGGGAAGCTTGGGAGCACCCTTAAGAATAATGGGGTGATCTCATTTGCATCATTGCTCCATATGATGATGACTAAGTGCAGAGCCATTAAAGTGCTCTGTGGAGCAAGTATAGTAACCTTATTGACTGTGTGAACTTCCAGTTCTATGCCTATGATAAGGGAACCACAGTGGCACGGTTCATAAAATACTTCAATAAGCAACTGTCCAACTACAAGGGAGGGAAGGTGTTGGCCAGTTTTATCAGTGATGGGAGTGGTGGGTTGTCTCCAGACAAAGGCTTCTTCACTACTTGCAAAAGGTTGAAGTCTGAGGGAAGCTTGGTGGGATTATCATCTGGTCTGCTGATGACTCCAAGAAGATTGGTTTTAGGTATGAAAGGCAGTCACAGGCTCTGCTTGCCAGATCCAATTAGAACAAGGACTTGCAAATCTAGTGCTTGGGACACAAATATATCTCTTATGTATTGTATTGTAGTTTGCCTGGTATGCATATGCATTGTGGTGTAGCTTCCTTGAGATGTGTTTGTTTGGTATTGTAGTTTGATTGAGATGTTCAAGTGCTTCCTGTCTGGGACATGTGAGAATTCTGAAGTAAAAGAAAAGCTGGCACTTTTGAAAAATCAGAAGCTGCTACAGCTGCTAATTTAACAATATTGACATTATGAAAAACAGGACGGGAAAAGACATCTTAAACATTCAAAACAACAAAAAAAAGGTAAGCTAGCCTACTTGAACTTGATTAATTTTACCTTCGATTCTAAACTCGGTCTTTAAAAAATCGACTTGACTCGATTACAATAAAGCTGGTTTTGAATTATATCAAACTCGACTTGATTTGATTCAAAAAAACTCAATACGACTTAAAACTCATCTTGAATACACTCAACGTCTAATATAAACCTTCAATAAATTTTTTTCTCTTAGAATACATGGATAATATAACATTAAAAATAATAATTTGATATAAAATTAAGAGGGTGGGTTTTGTGTGATGCAGCACAACGAAATAGCTGTGCTTGAGAGTAGATCGGTAAAAACCCGGTTGTGTGCATCACAAATTGCTAGGGCTGCTAAATGAGAGAGCAAGCCGAGCTTAACTTATGTTTGAACTTGGCTCGAATAGTTTGAAGTTCGTTCAAACTCAGCTCGAGATCAAACAAGTTTTGAACATACATGCTCGATCTTGGCTCGAATATTTTTGCATTGCTCGAGCTTGAATACACTTAAACTATTTAATTTTGACAAGTTCAAACCCTTGTGTTCAAACTCGGCTTGAATAGTTCAAAGTTCGTTTGAACTCAGCTAGAGATCGAATGAGTTTTGAATATGCATGCTCGAGCTCGGTTCGAGTATTTTTGTGTTGTTTGATCTCGACTAGAGCTCGAATACACTTAAACTGTTTAATTTTGACGAGCTTGAACCCAGCTCGTTCGTGAGCTCGAAACCAACTCGATTGTAAAGTTGAAAGTAACTCACTTAAAAAAACCTTGTGTTCGAACTTGGCTCAATAGTTCAAAGTTCGTTCAAACTTGGCTCGAGATCGAAAGAGCATTGAATTCTGCATGCTCGAGCTCGGCTCGAATATTTTTGTGTTGTTCGAGCTCGACTCGAGCTCGAATACATTTAAACAGTTTAATTTTGACAAGCTCAAAACCCAGCTCGTTCGTGAGCTCAAAACCGGCTCGATTGTAAAGTTGAAAGTAAGTCACTTAAAAAAAATGAAGTTAACATGGATTGAACCCACAACATCTAGGACTTCAACTTAAATACTACTATCTAAGCTATCTCACTACTTTGCTATTATATTGTATATAAATAAATATAACTAGGTACAATTAAACTATTAGTATATATACAAAGACTATATTATTATATTATTTTATCCAGTCGTATTCGAGTTATAACAGAGTTGAGTCGCGTCGAACACTACCTTGCTCAAACTTAATTCGAAGGATTCGAGTTGGAGTCAAGTTCGAGCTTGAGAATTTAAATGTCGAGTTTCGAGTTGAGTTGAACCGAGTCAAACGCTAAATGCTCACGAACTGGCTCACTCAATTAGCAGCCCTACAAATTGTATACCTTATTACTATATTGGACAACATCGTATGTTATTATATAGCCACCTTGGAGTAGCCCTTGAGCATGTCCTACACCACACAGCCGGAGGGCAGGCGGCGGCAGGAAGCATAGACGGGGCCACTAGGGCCATCGCAGTCGGTGTCAATAGAGACGTCGATGACAACCTAGACGCCCTCGGCTTGCTGCTTGCAGAACCTGAGAAAGCTCACCTCCCTCACCGGCACCAATGGGGACAACACTTGCAACTCGGCAAAGGAGGCTGAACCGGCAACAAAAACAAGTTGCAGAGCTCAATGATCAACCAAGCAAGTCATAACAAAAACAAAACTTAGCATCACTATCACATAAACAATGTTGGATCGATCAAGAACATCTCACAAGCTGCAGAGCTCTATTTCTGATGCCGCCCATATCCAACTGCTTTAGGACCGATATACCAAGGGAACACCTTGAGATACTCCTTGTAGTTGATCGTCTCCTTATTACCGTGGTTACCATCTAAACCCAGTAACCAGATGGGGTCTATTCGCATAATTTTAATGACATGCAAGTATATATGGTCGAAACAAGTAATATAATCATAAATTTAAGTATCGTCCCACAGAGAGATGAATTTCCTTATGTTAATAGTAGAAAATAGAACCAAGAGTAAAACAACAACAATAAAAAGATTTTTAGTTTCAGATAAAATTCATTCTAGAGTCAAATTTCCCTTAACATGAAATTAATCTTCATCAATCTTACTCTTATCTTCTATTCCTTCGGATTGTCAATCTAGGATAACTATATGACATGGTGGCTCCCGCTCCTTCATGTTTCTATTATTTCGCCTCAATTTCTACCTCCCGGTGATAATTGATTAATCAACAAAATAACACAGTAAAATTTGCCTTACAATCGCATACGACGTTGTGTATGGCGTTGTATATCTTCCGACCACAATGACAAACAAGTCAAAAGACTCGACATATGATGAATTATCAATGACTAATTTAATTAATTTCTCTAGAAATCTAATTAAACTTCATAATTTAAGAAATACGGGATCAGTTTATTCTTAGTATTAAGAACATAATAATTCAAACAATCCGATTGAATAAAAGAATAAGAGGTTGAAATGATTTCAATTAAGTCATGTTAAATTTCATTCTTTTCTAGAACGAAATACACGATTACTCTATAATAAAAATAGAAAATATTTTAAAGAAGAAACTACTTTTTATTACGAAAGGGAAAGAACTACAAAAACTAGAACTACTTCTAAGCCAAAAATTGAGATATCTAAACAACAAATGACCACCCTTTATATATAAGATGAGATGGTTATTAAATACATGAATTCTAATAGGGTGTTCACAAATCGATGTAGTCTAATTAATTATGATGTCCATTCAAATTTCCAACTCCTCGACTCTATTGAACACTATAAATTGTAGTTATTGGGTGGGGCCAAGTGTCATAACCATTCAATTCCAAAGCTTAATTTGTTTCATCTTTTTCTGCATTAAAATTCCACAATTATTCATATTTCACAAAATATTAATTAACCATAATATAACGAGAAATATCACATAATTAATAATGTTTTTACCTAGGACGTACAAAATCGCGTTAAAAACATAAGTTAATATTGTATACTTTAAACACTTAACAGGGTCATTGGTCTGGGCGAGCTTGAGCAGCTCGTCCATGGTTGCCAACGCCAGCTCTAGCAACATCGACCGCCTAATCGACCTCTCCAACCCCATTATTGGCAGCGAGTCTAGTGGGAAGGAAGGGAACACGGCAGCGGGGGCGGGGAGAGGGGAGGGACAGACGATGAACTTTTCGGCGAGGGCGCAAATGCGGTTGAGCTCGTCCTTGAGCCGGGTATTCTTGAGGCGGAGGTGCTGCACCTCCATGGATGCCTCCCCCAGCACTGCCAGATCGCCACAGCCGCTGTACATTGGACTCTGCATCGCGTCCCGTATCGCCATGTTCTCCGCCCACAGCTTGTCGTTCTTCGACCTCAAAATCGCATTCTTGTGCCGCTCCAATTGTGTCTAATCAAAACATTAAAAAAAACAAAAATTTTAAATACAACAAAAACTATATAGTGACACTAAAGTCAAATGAAATGATTCACAACACTGTCTTTCGATTTTTTTTTAAATAGAGAAATATAATTGAGATTGAAGAATCGGTTGAAAATGTTTGAAAACAACAATAAGCTCGAAAGAAATGAGGTTTTGCAGTATCTTCATTTGGGTGTTGTGGTTCCGGAACTGGAACTTGACATGCTGGCTCTCCAAGCACAGCCTCTTGCTAAGCTCCGCCCTTTGCTTTTCATCCAGATGCGGGCATTCTTTGAACAACCTGAGAGTTACAAAAAAAGAAAAAAACTTAGTTAATATTATATATGATCATGATGATGAAGGCGGGAGAGATTACATGTGTATGTATGTGTATATGTGTATATATATCTATATGATTCGAGTTCTTGGATGGTAGCGCTTCTTTCTGGGCAGGTGGTTAGCGTCTAGATCATCGCCTTCCATGTTATCACTCCCACATTTGCTCTCATACTCCTCTTCTCTGTTATTGTTGGGGGTATGGGTAATTCTAGGTTGGAGCAACTACTGCTCCCCCTTGCATTTGCAAGCTCCCCTTGGGTAGCTTCTTGCATGCTTGTTTTTGCTGCATCAAACAAGAGAACACACCGTTATATATAAAGGTGGAGTGGAATGAGAAGGTGGTGGTGGTGGGAGTGTACTAGGGCGAGGGAGAGGCCAGGGGAGGAGGCAAAGGTGGACTTGGCGACTACCCAGCCATCTAAGCCCCCTCGGCAGCAGAGGAAGCTGAACCAACTCTTGCGGGGGCAGGGGAGGTTGGCAAGGAAGGCAAAAGCATCAGCGTTAGAGAAGAGGGGGCTGGCATCGGGGCCACGGGCGAAGAGGAGGGAGACAAGGAGACCGCATGGCCAAAGCTAGCAGCAAGGTCAAAGTTGGGGAGGCTAGCGTTGGGGAGGGAGGAGCGGCAGAGGGCAGATTCGAGGTGGGTGAGGGAGGCAATGGTGAATAGGCTGTCAATCTGGCCACCAGATGGAGAGGATGCGGACACGGTAGCCGAACAAGAACTAGGCCTCCAAAATGAAGATGATCCAGTGGCTAAGCTTGTCGATGTTCACCATGGGCAGGACTTGGGGTTCTAGAGCGGCCATGGCCATGGCACTGGCAATGGTACGGGTGGGGCGTTTGAACGGGCATCCAGGTGGAGAAGACGGCATTGACAAAGGCAAAAGTGTTAGAGTTGTGATGGTGACAGCGGTAAAATGGCAGAGGGATTTATTGGAGAAGAAGAACAGGTTGGAATGATGTGGGGGGCGATGTGGTGATAGAAGGAGCAGAGTGACGTGGCCCACCCTTAGGCCATTGGATTCTGGGGCAAAAATAAAGCACAACCACTCTTTCTCCTAAATTTAATTATATCAAAATAATTTATGAGAGCTGTTAATTGAACAGATCAATTCGTAAATATTTAATGTTCAGTCTCGATTCGACTCAATTCAAAACTTGACATTCTAATACTCGAACTTAAACTTGACTTAAATTCGAATCCTTCGAACCGAGTTTGAACAAAGTAATATGCGACTCGACTCGAATTAGTTATAACTTGAATTCGACTTATAATTCAACCCGAACTCGACTTAATAAAATAATATAATAATAATCTTTATATAAATAAATAAATAAATATATATATACTAATAAATTTAATTAATAGTTATATTTATTTATATACAATATAATAATAAAAATGAAGTCAGCTCGGCAACTAGCTTATGTTCCACTATTTTCTCAACTGGATTTCTCCACAGGGCTCAACGCTACTCCACTAGTGAGGCTAGCAGCAACAAAGAACAGAGAAGCTTCAGTCATAACATGGTACCCTGTGACCAGAAACACATAACACACATTTACTTAATGCTTTCTGATACAATGATGGAGACCATCACAAATGGAGAAGAAAATGGATGCGAGCGCGGACCTTACTGAATCATAAATAAATCACATTCCTAAACCAGGAATCCAAATTGACATATGGGACAGAAAATACTTACCAACAAAATCTAAAATCATTTTGCAACCAATGAATACCAGGACGACTCCAATTGCTGGCTGTACAAGCCAAAAAAAAGTTCATGAGTGATGAGTGATCGAATCAATAATCACAACAAATAAAAATAAAAATTACGTGTATTTGAACCAAGACCTTCATTTTGGGATGATATACAGTATTACCTTTTATTTTTACCTACTTCCTCTCTAGCCAATCATATCCTTTGGCTGCTGTTTTTTCACTTATATATGCTTCTGTACAGATGTACAGTTCCTCTCAGCCAAAAAATTATATATATACCCCTTAACTAATCTTAGTTGAAACTTGGAACCCATTTTAACTATCCTTAAAGTGATGATTGTGGTAACCCGAAAAAAATGGGTACAAGTAGATAAAAGAAACATTTCTTACATCTATGATAAAAAGAACTAGTGAGCAGACAGGCATTTCATCAACCTGGAAATATATTCTGATTCATAATTGTCTCCCTAATTAAAGCTACAAAACAACCTATTGAAACATCTATTAAGTTTCAAACCTTTTAGGCCCATTCATAACATAATTTCATGAAATCATGCTAACAACCACTTCATAAGTTACCATAAGGTATGACCAAATTTTTACTTTTTTTTGGACAAGACCATGAGAATAATATTTACATATTCTTTATGCCTTCAAAGAAATATAATAAAATAAAGTCTGAAAAGCGTAAACATCCGACATAGAACATAAGACAACCAGCCAAAACCCAAAAAGGTGAGAGAGGGAGGCAGAAAAACAGAGAGAATTCACAAGCATAAAAAACTTACTTGCAAGTATTCCAACTCCGACATGCTCTTATTAATCAATACATAAAGAGATCTTAAACCTGGAATGCAAGAATAATGAAACCTCAGCGGCCTTTAATCTCATTCTAGTAAATACACAAAAATTTTATACTTAAATCGTTGTTTATAATTTTAAATTACTGATGTCAAAAGTACAAAATTGTAAATAACAATAGGCAAGTTGGAGTTGTGCAATGACAAAATGTCTGATGTATTTAAGCTGTACAATATATCAAAGCAATATTTCTGAGCATAAGCACATTTACATGAAAGGTTGGATTCTATGAGAACAACTTATCATCAGTCAAGTCATACCATTTCAAGACGTTAACTTCAGAGTATATACCCCTGTTAGAAATGGTAATGTCAACATACTTGAAATTGTGTGAATTAGTCACAATGCAAATATCCCCAAAGGATATGGTCCTTTTTGCTTAGTCTGTGGAGGGACATTGGTATACCGTAAATCTAAATTAAAAAATCCAAGTGGTTTGGCAACAATTTAATCAGGTTCCAGAAGGCCTTAAATGAAGTTACCGAGCACAATCAATTTCACATTGCACGCCAATTAATCTTAGACTTCAAAGTACAATGTCTGATGTTAAATGAACTCCAGAAAAACATATTATGTTGCAAGGTTTTATATAGTCATACAAAATTTATAGCAAAGATGTTACTTTTTGTATAAAAGAAATACCAGTCTAAAATCAACATGATATATGGAAATTTTGTACCATACTACCAATCAAAATTTCCTATATAATATTGTAGCATAAACCAGTAATTTTCAGTTTTTGCTCACAAATTTTATAGTTGACTCAATTTTGCTCACCTCCAACTATCACGTCACAAAACGCTTTGTCGGAAGGCAAGTCCATTGTGAATCAAGAGAAAATCTAGCTCATGGTAATTGGAAAATAAACCTACCCAAAATAGCAAATAAGTTTGAGGAGAGCACTATGAATGGGTCACGTGTAACTCCAAATACTGCTGGTATTGAATCAACCTAAAAATTTATGAGAACGCACAACTTGAACCATTTGACTAGTTATGAAATTTGTTTTCAAGTTACAGCAAATGATCAACAAGAGGACTTACAGCAAATGCAATGTCACTGAGCTCAATAACAGCTACAGTGAGAAGTAGAGGCGTAGCCTGCACAATTGTCAATCAGGTCAAACTCATCACCATCAAATTTCAACCAGGAAAAATCACTGTGAGATCAATTTCAGCTCATTTCGAGATAGCTATGTAGTCTGTGTAGTCTTACCTTCCATGATCCTTGCATTGCTGTTACAAACTTGTTCCGTCATGTTCAGATGCCGTATAGATAAATAAATAGAAACTTAAGTCAACAATGAATACTACAAATGTCTACACAAGTTAAATTTAACAGCCTCATTGCTACCATTATTGTACTTCACATTAGGGATTAAATGCTCCAAGCCCATAAAGTGAAAAAAGTAAAAAGAAAAGGGGAATAGAAATTTACAGGTTACTGAAATAAATTTCTGACATGTTTTCACAATAAAATTGTTGGACAAATCAGTTTCTTCTTCTTCTTCAGCAAACAACTGATGCAATGAGGAAAATATAAAGAAATTATTGATGATCAAAGGTCATAAATTTTAAGTTTGATAAAGTCATATAGGTTACATAAACTAAAATTAATTTTTTATTGTCATTTTGGCAATCACTAAAAGCAAAATATCTATAAAAGACAAAAAGAGTGAAGACCAATAAAAACTGGCCCCAACAGCCATAAAGAGCAAGAAACATGTAGAAAGATAACCTTGTATGATGAATAAATCAGAACCGAAGCCAACAACAAGTTCACTGCTTCAAACCTCTGTTAAGAAGAGAGAAACATCATTTGCCATATAAAATTAACATGAATGACATAAATCACCAATAAGCAGTTACCAACTTGAAGGGTGGCTGTTCCTAGCAGGGTCATGAAAGCGCGAAAAAAAACTGCACCAGCAATGCCATATGAAAGCACCCGGCTCTACATAAAAGGAACCACATGTTCATATATAGGCTAGCTGATGGAAAATTACCTACATTAGTCAATTAAAATCAAGAGTACATTAATTTCATTTTACCTCATATTGGACAGGCACCTTGAAGTACTTAAAATTCAGAACAAACACAACAAGTTGTCCACAGACGAGCTTTGTTCAAGAAGATACCTGAAACAAGAAACAGTATTAGTTAAATAGTGTCTTTCCATGCTGCCATGATACCATCCACCAGAAAAGAGAGTGGAAAGAAGACATTTTACCATAATCAACAAAAAATCATACCCTGCAAAAACTCTCAAGCTTTTCCTGCTCCTTTCACTCCCACACCAAGACCAAAAAGCACTGCAGCACAAACCTACAAAGGTTTGGCAATCAAAACAATAATTAATGTGAATTTTGCACCCAAAAATCCCTTAATTAAAACAGAGAACGGCTTTTTGATACAGCTTCACTATCAAAAGATAATTCACAGCCTAAGCTTTCCCACTTCGTAAAACTATCCACTTGATCTTCAACTCAACCTCTTTTAGCCTAAGCTTCCTAAAATGTTTATTGCCCGTCCGCCATTAATGAAAAAAAATCTTAAAGGTGTTATGCTGAGTGGTTCATGGTTGGCAATGCGTCTAAAGAAAAATGAAACAACTTTTATGGAGCACTCACTACATATACAGAGCAGGCAGATTCCACTTCAATCTTGTCTTTGTTTTCTATTTGGTAGAAATATTTGGGCTACGAGCAATGTTGTTCTTGCTAACTAATATGAACATGCTGGCCATGATACTAATAATATTTTCTGTTCTTGAGAGTAAAATTGCTGACACTTATTAAATATATTTAAAGAAGTGAAGTTCTTTCTCTTTCCATTCTTAGATAACACGTGTTAACAGCCAACGTGAATATCAGAAGCTGAGCAATTAGATTAATATGACCAATTTTCACCCACCAACTTCCTCCTGAGTCAACGGTATCTTTTCTTTTAACAAATTATGTTCCCCACACTCCCCAACCTGGTTAGCAAGTTATAATGTAAAATTTTGTAATACTCTTCAACACCAAGGGAGACAAGTGAATTATGAGCCCGCCCAAGATCACTCACAAGGAGAGGGTGTCACTGCCTTTAAACAAGAGGACTATTAAATGATATCTTCATACACTAGATTTATGTCATTTGGCAGTTTAGGCAAACAAAAATCAAAGACTGGTACCTTCTTCAATGATAAATCCAATGAATAACACACTCAACAGAGTATTGTCTGCAAAATAATTTTTAAACAACCTATAAGCTTAGAAATTAGCACATTTCCTAGTATGAAACATTTGGATCAGTTCACTACTACTTGTCATTTTTCATCTATTACAGATATATTTTTGATACATTTACCTTGAAGATGTTATATGCCTAATGAATCAAATCAAACAGATCTGTTCATTATCTACTAGTTTTTTACCAGCAAGTACATATATTTCATACTTCACTCTAGTAAAAATAAGAGGCCAATCTAATTGGTTTTTTAATGAGGTCATACTATGAGAAAGTTTTCAAGTTTTTATGTGCTTGACCAGAATTAAGAGATAAAAAAGTGATTGCTTTATCATGAAGTAAGGAATGGGAAATAAACACTATTATCAAATCAAGAGGCATACCCCGAATGCAACAGTTTTGACAAAAGAGACATAATCACTTTCCAGGCCTCCATGTGCCATTTCGGAGTCACTAATAGAAATCGGATTGTTGTCAGACTCTTCATCAACCTTTTTATCCTCTTCAGATTGAAGTGTTGTATGTCCAGTTTCTTCTGCAGATCCATTTCAGCATCACATTATTTCCAACAGAGTACACAGGAATCTGCAGCATCTGAAACGATTCAAGGGATGCATCTGACAAGTATAAAGTAGCTGCAATTAGAATGCAGGCATATAGTTCAACATAAGTTCCAATTCACGTCAAGGTGTGACTAAAGCAAATTTTATATCCATTCATGCATTAATATTTGAAAAATGGGGAACAAGAAGGGTTCTTTTCGAGAAACCCCCTTGGGCATGACGGGAAAGCTGGACTTTAACATCATTATTTTATCAATGGAGGCGTGATTCCTAATGCCTTGCCAGGTAAACAAACGATTCTAGAAAAGAAAACAAGATGCAAAGACATTAATCTTGCCCTCATGACAGAAACATTTCAAATACTTAAAAAGGTACATCGAAAATTGCCTAAACTAAACGAACTTTCCATGATGGAAGTATACTCCTTCAAATAAATAAAAATAACAACAACAACAACAACAATAACAACAACAACAATAATAATAATAACAATAAAATGCCCATATAACAAAAACTTAGCTTTTCCACAAATAACAATCAAATGTGTTCCAAATCATGACTTAGTCCATTGAATCTTCCATACACAAGCCTACACCCAATGCTCACATTTTGCATCAGTGCCTTCTTTTTCACACTCATACAGCCTTCGTCCAACTCGCGTCTGACCTAGTAGTCACAGTTTATAGTCGTGGAACCAGCCTCTTGTAAAATGTAAGGTAATGCTACTACAATAGACTCTTTATGGTCTTGTAAAATGCAAGGTAATGCTGTACATGCGGAATACTTTGAGGGTGATTGATCTTTACGCACATTGCGTTAACTGTTAAGTGCTCTTCGCAGCACTAGATACCGTACCACTGGATTCTTATTATCTTAACCACAATGACCAAAGGTAGTATATATAATGATAGAGCCTAGAGGACACAACAAACACTATCTTGAGTATACCTCAAAAATTTTGAGTCTCATTTTAACCGTAAATGATCAAAGTAAATGATTCAACAAAAATAGTAAATTTCCCATCTTGAGCTCCACATAACATACAATAGTCAACGACATTAAAAAAGCAATGAACTAAGAAAATGCTTACCAGCAACCGAGAAATCATCACGATCCGCAGAACGAACGCAGAGAGGCACCAGGGACGAACGCCTAACGAAGCCGCACCACACTACAAACCAGAAATCACAAAAACTCACCATCTCCAACATCAAACCAACCAAAAAGAACGAAACTTTCGACAATTCCAACACCACCCAACAGACAAAAAAAGAGTGCGACTTCAGATGCAGCAGGTACCTGAATGGGGAATCGGAGACCGTCGTGGAGGAGGGAAACGAGTCCCATTTGAGATTTTTGGGAGACGAGACGAAGAAGACGATGAAATAACAAAGATTTGGTTGGGGAGACTTTTCAACTTTTGAGGTGGAGAGTGTTCTTGTATTTTTTCCACCCACCGGCTTGTTTTGCTTACATCTAATCTCGGGGGCGGAAGAGGCGACTCAAGTTGGTGCATAGGGGTGCTCATTTATTCTGAGCTTAAGTTAAATTTTTAAAAGTTTTAAATGAGTCATATTCATGTCAAATTTAGAAATGCTTGAACATCATTAATATATAACTTTTTTAAAAAATAATTTGAGATAAAATTAATTATAAAAATTTAAATAGTTCAACTTTTAATGATTCAATTGTAACTCAAATAGTTTATTTAAGACAAACATATTTTATATATTATCATGTAAAATTATCATTTAATATAATTATGTTTATTATTTATTAATATTTTATTTGAATGGCTATACAAAATATATATAAATATTGTATCTAACGTGAAATATCGAGCTTTGAGTCTACTAGCCGAATAAAGATATGCTCGGGGTCTTTCTATCTTGATTTGATTCTAGCAACAAAATCAAATTAAACATTAAAAGAATTTGAGTTTGGTCGAGCCGTTAGCATCTTTCATTGTACATAAGTGTTTAAAATTTTATATTTGAGATAGATTGTATGTCACATATATAAAAAAATTATTATAATATCCATCTCAATGTTGATAAGAGTTTTAGATTTAATTTAAGTTACTTTTGTAAAAATATTATTTAAGACGACATTAAGGTCAATTACTTGAATTATTACGGGGAATTTATAAGCGACATTCATACCTAGATATTATTAAAGTTATGATGCTGTATATTCAAGCCCCCTAACATTAATAACAAGTCTATACAATTTTTTATGATTTTATTAGATTTTTAATCCAATCTATATTTTTACTAGTTTAATTTTATTAATGAAGTTGTTTCTGCCTCGTATTATCTTCGACTTTAAAATATAACTTTTGGTAAAGGAAATTAAAATGTTGAGTTTTTTACTAGAAAAACAAAGAGGAATTTTTTATATTACTAAGTGCAGGGATAATCAAAATTAATTTCCAATAAAAAGTAGGAAATTTAAATTACCTAAAATACTAGTCAAACATGATAAATAGATATTATTACGTTTATTAACATTTTTTTTCTCAAACTAAAATTTTGAACTTATTAATACGTTCTCTATTAAACTTATTATTTATTTTTAGCATAACATAAAATTTACATTTGATATTTGTATATAAGTGTTGCCTTTTAAAAGCAAACATTTTGTCAAAAATAAATAGATTTTTTTATTATTTTATTTAAAATAATATAATTAGTTATATTTTTAGAATTGGTGTTATATATTATGAAGAAAAATAATTTACCAAAAGGTCTTATATCTAATATTGGTTGTAAGACCCAATGAACAACTAGAAAATCATAAATAAGAAAGTATCATTTATTCTTGAATAACAAAACTACCATTAAGATATTTAATGAGTATGTAATTTGCTTAAAACGGATTGGGCCTTACACCATAATGGCTATAAAGCTTTACAACTACTTCAT
Source organism: Piper betle (assembly GCA_033002965.1). Classification (NCBI taxonomy): domain Eukaryota; kingdom Viridiplantae; phylum Streptophyta; class Magnoliopsida; order Piperales; family Piperaceae; genus Piper; species Piper betle. The sequence goes on from JAURVB010012309.1 coordinate 73,397, forward strand.
TACAAATATGTTAAAAATGAATCCCAAATATTACGTGGTGTCGCCACATGCCTTATATAACTATTATATAATATTATTTTCCTATTTATAAAAGTATTAGATACCACTAAGAATATTAATTTTTTACTGAAGACTTTTAATTGATATTGGGCATGTGTTATCTAACTAAATCACAATATTACCATTTGCTTTATATTCATAAAAATGTTATTTATAAATAAAAGTATTACTTTCCTATCTACGGCCGTTTGAAATTATGATTTCACTCTTTTGTTATTACTAACAGAGGTGGAAAATCTTAACTATATAATACTAGACTCTATTTTGAGTTTAACAAGTCCTAAATACAATTCTTAAATTGATAAATTATAAATATCGATTAATTAATAAACATTAATATATAAAGAACTTAAAATTAATATAATGGATAATATTTATTATAATACAAATTGAGTATCACAAATTAATATTGTACATTAAATTTTTATCTAAGTTAATTTAGTTTCGTACAAAAATCTAAATCACTTAACTGCCACACATCTCGTCGGCAAGCGGCTATAGTTACAATAAAAAGAATTTTTTGATAATTTTTTTTATATAATTTGAGCTTTTTACCACAAAAGGAGATTCTTTTTTATTACCAGCCAGTGGTAAAATCAATCATAATTACTAAAAAAAGGTAACAATATAAAATATTTGAAATACCCTAGCTTAAAATTAAAATAATTTTAATTAAATTTTTTAAAAAATAGATAGAAGCGGTCTGTTGTCCCATGGCTGGATTTGATCTTAGGACGACCAGATTTGGCCACCTTCGGCCATGTCATGGCAGCCATTTATTTTATTTTAATTCATTTTTTAAAGGAATGGGGTTACCCAAATTTGACCCGGGCTTGATCTGATATTGTCAGCCCCTAGTCACTAGCCACCACTGGGGCCTAATATTTATTTACTTTTTCAAAGAATGACAAAAATATCTAGATTTGACTGTCCCAAGATCTTGTATTGGATAATCGGATCTAACATTTTTATCGATCCAATAAAATTTTCCTTTTTTTGTAATTATGCCTGATTTTCTCAATATCTAATAATATTAACAAAATTTTCTTTTTTCAGTAAAAAAATTTCTTGTAATTTTGTATGTAAAATTTTATTACAAACAAATGTCTTAATAGATTTAACCGTAAAATAATCTAGTTATTATCTAATTATTTTGTCACATTCCTACACGCATCCGACACGGTCCCCCACGTCCAAGTAAAGGTTACTCGACAACATGTGACCTGTTTTTACATGTCACACCCCCTACTTCTTCCTTCTTCTTCTTTTTTTCACAAGAACATCTACTGCTCACCACATCTTTTAGAATTTTCTTTTTACAAAACAACAAATCGAAAGAACCAACTATACCCACATTAATAATCTTGGAAGAAAGAGATACTCACATAGAAGTGGAGAAATTACTAATAATTTTTATTTTTTATAATAAAATTGAGATTTATTAGTTAATTGAACAAAATAATTTTTGGGTCGAATGGCCAATTCATCCCACTAATTTATTAATAAGATTACTTTATACTATTATAAAGTAATTTTTTATGCGATAACAAGAGATTTAGTGGCGACCAAGAAATCTCAACTCAAAGTATCTAAATTAGGGAGTAAAATTTGCGTAATCACACATTTGAAATGAAAAGGGCATCATGATGCAAAGTTAAGATCGAAATCTAACATGTTCATAATTCCTACATTTTTATAATCTTTGGATTAACAATCTTACAAGCTGTTTTTATATATACATGTTAAAGAAAAATGATAGTTGAAATATTATTAAGGTTTTGCTTCGATATGTTCTCACCTACTCCAAAATAATGAATGTGCATGACATTCTACTGGGTACGATCAACGATGCAATGGAAATGTGCCACTGACATGCCATACAATGGTGCAATGTGACGTAGTTTGAGCCGAAGGTGGCAGACAAAAAACATTATAGGGAAAGGAAACAAGGATGGTCCCAAAGATGGAAGCATGAGCAAAATCTGGTCTGGAGGTGGAACCAGAAAAGGAAGGAAGGAGGAGGACATGGCTGGGGCCTGGTCACTAGGGGCCGAGGGTCCAGGTCGAAAACCGCGGCAAACTGAGGAGACATATCATCCATCAAACCAACCGTCTTAACAAATAAAAAAGTTTGAGAGAGAGAGTAAAACCTGCCTTAAGAAGTGGGTTGTTAATGGTATTATGCCCCCCTCTGCCCCTCAATCCTTAGCCAATCGATTCTGAGCACTTCTATAAACACCCACTTGGTGAAGATTCTCTCTCTATTTGATCACAATTCACCAAAACAAATCAGCTTCTTGGTATGATCATTCTCATCAATCTATCACAATTTGGTTGATATATTATGTGTATTTTAACATGTACGTGTATCTGTGTATGTTGGGTTTTGTTTGGTTTCGTTGTATTTTTTTATCAGTGTGGATGTATCTATGTTAGATCTCTTGTTCTGACAATATGGCTCTGGAGATCTTCCTGCCATAGATACTCCAACATCCTCTTATCCGTTCTTCCAATGTCTTGTGCAGAAACTGCCCAAGTTCTTGATGGGGCATCTGAGTTAGCATGGGCTGTTGCGGATCCGAAAGGCAGATGCAAGGTTTGTGATTCTGGAACTTGGGCCTTTTTTTTTCCCGTAGTACTTTGAATGTGTATGCTGTGCATTCTGAATTTTTGTTTTCTATCAGAATCTGATCCGTTCCTGGTCTATATCTGTATTATCTATTTGATTGATGCATATATCGTTTGCTTGCTTTCTGGTATGTTAAATTGTCTACCTTGTGAGGCCAAGCTCTTGGAATGCCCTAAATGGTTTAATTTTTGGGAGGGTATTTTTGTTTCTGTTCGTACAAGGGCGTCGATTAATTCCTTATTATAGTCGATCACAGTAAAACTCCAAGATTGGTCACGGTGGTTTGGTGGCCTATGCTGCATTTCAACTATCAGTTGGTTTCATTGATACTTGGCTTGTTTGTGATGTGAATTTTATCTTCAGATGCTGTTTGATCTTTGTTTGATATTTCTTTGTAATGATTAGTAGTTTTTTTTAGGTGGAATTAGAGAGATACTTGGATAAAGAATCTGTGTAAAGTTCTTCAGCCGGGTGTATGATTGAATTAGTTAAAATGTTTTGCATTATGATCTTTCTGTCAATTCATCATAATTTTTCATCTTGTTGTTAGCTGTATGGCAAAATCTGTATACCACTTTTTGGATGTTTTACCCTAGCCTTTAGCTTTTGTTTCTCTGATTTGGCAGATTGGTTAAAATAGCATCTTCGGACAAAAACTGAAATACAATGGGGTGAACTTTAGGAATTAATTTGGGCAAACTGATTGAATCTTGCAGCATTATGACGTGAGAAAACAAAAGTGATGGTCTCCTCGAATTTGATTAAGATTGTTACCCCTTGTTGGCGGCCTTCGACTGAAGGTGATAATAGAAGTAATGACACAAGTGGAAAAACAAGTGGACTACTCTGGCACAAAGACTTGGGGTTTCATGTTAATGGGGAATTCTCAATGGCAGTTATTCAAGCAAACAATATAATTGAGGATCAAAGTCGGCTTGAATCAGGCACCCTCAGCTCCCTTGAAGCAGGACCTTGTGGAACATTTGTTGGGATCTATGATGGCCATGGTGGACCGGAGACCGCGCAATATGTAAATGAACATCTTTTCAAGCATCTTCAGAGTATGTTCTTGAGAGCTTTTTTGCTGGCCCTATTTATCTCCCCTTGCCAGTATATGGTTATTGCTGTTTTGCTTGTGTTAGCTTGATCTTCAGCAATGCATTTCTTTTACTTGATCTCTAAATTGTTATAAATTTCTGCTTCATTTACGTTTCTCATTCATGAATATAGACTATAAGTGACAGAGTATTAATCTGTTGTAAGGCCTTACAACTAATATAGTCTTTACGCAAATCGCCCACTATTAAATATTCTCATGGCAGTTTTGTTATTTCAAAAATAAGTGGGTACTCTTATCTATGCTTATCTAGTTTATTCATTGGGTCTTATAGCCAATATTGGCTGTAAGACCTAGCAGATTATTTTCCATAAGATTGGTTGTAAGACCTTCCAGAAGATTATTTTCCATAAGCGACGTTATGCTTGTGATTGGTTTTTCTTTTTTTGGAATGAAACTGAATTGAATCTTGACTACATATGTTTTTGCTTACACAAACTTATTATCCATCCATTTTTCGAACCAAATTTCAAGACCCCATTTTTAACTGTTTCATTCTTTGTAATAGCTGTTATAATGTGCCACATTTTGTTTGCACAGGATTTGCCTCAGAGCTCCATGGCATATCACCTGCAGTTATTCAAAGAGCATTTTCAGCAACAGAAGAAGGATTCATCTCCCTTGTAAGAAAACAATGGCACAACAAACCACAGTTAGCCTCTGTTGGATCATGCGCTCTGGTTGGAATAGTGTGTAATGGTACACTATACATTGCAAACCTTGGGGACTCTCGTGTGGTTTTGGCAAAACTGGATAGAGCACTTAAACAGGTGTTTCCTGTCCAGTTATCCTCCGAGCATAATGCAGCAATCGAATCTGTAAGAGATGAGTTGCGCCGGTTACATCCTAATGATCCTCAAATTGTAGTTTTGAAGCACAAGGTTTGGCGTGTGAAGGGTCTCATACAGGTAACTGACACTATAAGTTGCTTATCTGAGTGAAACCTCCAAGTTTTAACTATTATAGCACGGTTACGTCATGAACTTGTCGATGTTTGTTTTTATCTTTATCCCATATAGATTTTTGTGTGAACGATGATAATAGTTGACGACGATTTCACATATGACCCGTGATTATGATATGTGATGCAGATATCCAGATCCATTGGTGATGCATACTTGAAGAACGCAGTCTTCAACAAGGAGCCTCTCATTGCTAAGTTCCGGTTGCCGGAGTCGTTCTATAAGCCAATCCTCAGTGCTGAACCAACTATAGTAGAGCACAAATTGTGCCCCAATGATCTGTTTATCATATTTGCATCCGATGGCCTGTGGGAGCACCTTGGCAATCAGGAAGCCATTGACATTGTGTACCAGAACCCCCGCAATGTGAGATTTCCCCTCGTCATCATCATTATCTAATAAAATCCATTCAAATAAGACAATGCAATGTTAATCAATTGTGATTTTCACTTTCATTTGATTAGGGTATTGCAAGGAGGCTCGTCAAAGCCGCGTTGCAAGAGGCAGCAAAGAAGAGAGAAATGAGGTACTCAGATCTGAAGAAGATCGATCGAGGCGTGAGAAGGCATTTTCACGATGATATCACAGTAGTGGTTTTGTTCTTAGATCCTCACTATATGAGTAGAAGCTTTTCTGATTGCCAAACACTTTCTATTAGAGGTGGTGGAGGCCTTGCACAAGCTGGATCAGCATCCTAAAACTTTGTTATTTTTGTTAACATCATGAATACACTTATTTTTTTTCTCCCTCATCAAGCATTCATCCTGTTTTAACTTTATTTTTCAATATTGCACAACCTGATATCTAAAATGATCTTCATGCCCTTACAAGATTTCTTCCATGCCAGTAGTAGTTTTGAGTATTCATAGGTACATAACAATGACTTTGTAGGCATTAGTATGACTTATTACTGGCCTTCTACAAGATTGAATGTCAGTTCAACTGGGTACATAACTGACATAGTTGGACATGAAAGACACTCACGTTAAGGTTTAAACAGAATCAACACTTACCATATCTAACTAATCCAAACATGGACAATATCTCAAATACATTGCATATAAATACAAGCAAAGACCAATTTTTATGGTTGCTAACAATTTGGCCAAATTTTCTAACGCAATTTCTGTACCCAGGCTATCTTACCAAAAAAATCATCTGAAGCTGCCTACATTCTGTCGATCTGGAAGTGCTCAAGAAATGCTTCAGGCAGAGGCCTGAACTCTGAATCCCTCCCACAGAATGCAAAAATCCCAGGAAAAGAGCAAATTCAATAACATAGGCGGTAAAAGAGTAACTAAAGATAACGAGGAGTTTTTACATTCAGACTTCAGAGTTAACAGCCAGCGTCGCTCAGACTACAGCAACATCTTTACTCGCATCAGTCTTCACCTGTAATTGTGACAGACATGGTTAGTTCCAAAGGTTGCTCCATTCCCACAGCTAGCTACGACCCATTCGGAAGAAGAATCATTCCGACAGCAGCAAATCCCCTGAAGAGAGTTATTCCATGACAAAAGAACTTACCCTTGCGTTTCTAGCCTCAACATTTTCATGTGTCTCCTCACTAGTTGGTATCTGGGCAAACCTGGAAAACGATCAAATTCACAATGTTACAAATACAAAGTTCCAATCACTATTGTTCCTCTTTTTTTTTTATTGGAACAATGAAGGAACTTAGAAACAGCACAGTCCAAAAGTGAGAGAAATAATTCACCCTTCGAACCAGGATAAAATAAATGCATTAAGCTAAAACAGGCAGCACTTCCACAATTCAAGTAACTTAAACTGGAGATATCTCGAAAATTTACACTTCATGCAATAGAGTAGATCATTGAACCACTTTTTACATCACAATCATCTATTCATCATCACTTCCACTGAATTTTAACTAGGCTGAGATGGGCCAACATGGAATTTGTATTGCCAATTGATTGGTTTAACATATCAATTGGTGGCACAAACTCAGAAACAAAATGTGAGACACTTGGTGCCTTTGCTACCAGAAGAAGCAATATGAGACGAAGAATCAACAGCATAGTCATCATCTTTATTTGCAAAAATAGGCTACATGAAATGATGGGCCTTGACAGTCATTGAAATATTACATTAGTATATACCTTCCAGTACTACAGGTTGGGGACAAAATTGCAGCATTGCCATTAAGACAAGTGCCCCCTTCATTGCATTCACAAAGAGCACACCAAAACTTCTAATGGAGAAATTTTTTACAGTATTATTAGAACATCACTTACGTAATTAGATAACTCAACAAGTTTGGTTCCCAAATGATTAAGGAACAAAACTATTGTTAGTACTAAAAATTGCTTATCACCAACAATTAAATTCCTGATTCAATTGACAAAAGCATTAAAAATGTGGGAATAACCTATTCTTTGACAGAAAGACCACCTTTGGTAGTTATTTAACAAATTGAATCTAGAAATACGAACAAGCTAATAAAACAAGGCTAACATGCAAATATCAAAAACTGCCGAGTCTTCTTCTTCTTCTTATTCTTCCACCAGATACCCTAAGGGTGTTAGGGCCATGGACTAAATTAGGATCTGTGCGATAACAAAAACTGCCAAATGTAGAACAGAAAACTGCTGAGTGTAGGACAAGTCTTATAAAATTAAAAAATGGCAAAACCTAATTACCAAACATTATATCAGCAATTGCCATTACCTCATCTTAGCTAAGTGAGAATCAAAGACTCTTATCCTAATTTGATTGTTTTATATTCATCTTATCTCACCACATGCCTTCTCCACTCACAGAACAAATTTCTTAATAAGATGGTAGGTACATTGAGGCACATTAAAATTTTTTAATCTTTTATCACGAAATTAATGTCATCAGGGAAAGTTAATATATGTGGAATTTCTGTTGTCACAATTTGCTTTGGCAAACCTTATTTAAGGGACCCACTAAAATGGAAAGCTCACTACTAATTATGGATTTTAATTTGACCTAATGCTTCTCATTCTTCCTACTTTATCATGAAAAAATGTTAAGAAAAACACTATTGTTTCAACGATAGCTGTCAAAAAATTTTTTGAGGATTTATCGTCACACTTTAATCGGATTCAAGTTTGAGCCATTGCCTAAATCAAAGTTTATTGTTCCATCCATGTAGGCCACAAATAGTATGAGGGGGACCACCTGAGTGTGATCCCGGATACATCTTCATCTATGATGAAGTAATTCAATTGATTTTATGTGGAAGCATAGATAAATCCATTTCCTTACTACCAGCAAATGATCAAAAACATTGTTAACACTCATAAATATATATTAGTGGTTTCTCCAACCAGCAAAACGTGCAAATATAACAATTAAATACTATCTGTACTGACCTCATTGCTCTGGCCTTTCTTTTTTCTTCTTCCAAAGGGTCAGTCTTAGTTCCTTGCGAGAACCGCTCCAAACGAGCTTTCTTTTTTCTTCGTCATTAGCAGCGGAATGCGCAGGCAAGCCAAACCTGAAAATTTCCATGTGAAGATTAGCATTTATAATCCATTCCATGTGATATTAACCTATTCATCAATTAACATACTCAACTTATTTCAAGTATAGCCTTGTAATTAAAAGTTAGTGACTAAAAAAACCATCAACAAACCTCTCAGCCCTCTTTCTTCTCTTTTGCTCTTCCGAATCTTTTGAATCGTCTGTTTTATGCACAGAAGGCCCAATCCCAAACCTTGAAAATGTAAGGTTTTAAATTAGGAAATAATTAAGAGATAAAAAAGCCCAAACACATATGCAGTTAATATTTCAACTACCAGAGAAAGTAGACACACCTTGGAAGCATGTGAAAAATATAAATAATGGATCAGGAATTCCTGTTAAGCTAATTCATAATAAGCCGTAATAAACAGTGAAATAAGTTCAGCAAGCTTCGAATTCTACGTACCAGTACTTAAAGCATTTAAACTAAACCAAAACACGACAACTCTGTAAAAAAAAGGACTTCAATCCCTTCCTCAACAATTCTTCTTCTTGAATGATCAAACCTTAGTTAAAAATACCGGACTGGACCAGCTTCTCCAACCCAGTATCCCGTGAAATTCACTCAATTATGCCATATAATCACACACAAATGCAGGATATAAGAGAAAAAAGAAAAAAGTGGAATCAAAACCAACAATGGAAATCAAACAAGCCACTATCAATCAAAAACCTTTTAAAAACAATCATTCTTGTCCACTAACTTTAAACAAAATCACGAACCATAGAGGACCATGAAATTCACTAGTATTTTCACCGAATCTTCCTCTCTTTTTTCTTATTTTCACTTAATCTTCCCTTTTTCTTTAATTTCCTCCTCCTCCCATTACTCGGACCACAAATTCCAAAATGCACTATTTACTTCCCCTGTTCCACAATTCAGTCTTCCATACTTCATTCAATGAAGATAGAATGCTGACCACTCAATTATGCCACATACTCAGACACAAATGCAGCATATGAAAAAAATAATCATTGAATCAAAACCTACAACCCTAACCCTAGCCTCGTCCGCATCAATCAAGTACCCTTACCCTAGAACACTTTAAAAACCCTAGCATACCACTGTCAATCCGAAGAAGAAGGAAAGGGAAGCACACGAATTAGGGGCAACAGAGAGGGGGACCAAGAACACAACCTCTGGGCGCGGGTCTGGCGCTTCTCGTGCTCGGAGAGGTTGAGGGGGTGCCGAAGCGAGCGGCGCGGAGGCTCTTCTTCTCCGTTTCGGACACGGGCTTGGCGTCGAGGGGGGCGTGCTTGGGGCCGGCGGCGGAGGAATCGAGCTCCTTGGGCGGCTCGCCGGGGGTGTGGAGGTCGGTGGCCATGGCGGCGAGCAAGGGTTTGGGGGAGACGGCGGTGGACGACAAAAGGGTGGAGGGTTGGAAGTTGGAGTTGGGGCGGTTCGTGCTCCCCTCCCACTCCACCCCCACTCCTGCCCACAATTTTTTAAGTGCACCACCTCTTTTGGTAAGCCAAAAATAAAAATAAAGAATAAAATATTTAAATTTAAATAATTATATTATACGGATTTTAATAGTCCAATAATATGTTTAAACTGCATGTCTTAATTTATGTTAATTATTGTAACAAATAAGTAAAATTTCAAATGTTTGCACTCATCAACTTTCCCCGCGTAAAAGTGCAACACCTTTAAAACCTAATTTTGTGTAAAACCTGTGATTTGAGTCAAAGTTTTATATTCTGAATCGGTCGGTTAGACTGTTACTTTTAATCAGGTTAATTTTAGAACACGCATACTCAATCGAGATTGGTCTTGTGTTATACACTATGAGAGTCATGTGTGCCTAAGTATATGAAGATAACATCACTAAAGCAACAACAAAATGAGTTATCACAATATACAAGAGTACGCCAGATTTTTATTTTTAATTAGATCGTAGGATTATTTTTAGGCTGAATAAGTTTGGGTGGGTTATTGATATTGAGCATGTCATTATAATGTTGTGATGTGTATTATGTTTTATGAGATTTTTCCTTATTTTTCTAATTTTTTTTAGAATTATTAGGAATTAGTATTATTTTTCTAGAAAATTTTCATTAGAAGATGACTATTTATTTTTCTCACTCACCATTCGTTTTTCTCACTGATTATTCGTTTTCTTCCCCTTGATATCTATTTATTCCACACTTCTAACATTATCACCCTCCAGCTGCCACCATCCTCCTCACCTACCTCTCTTCTTCTATTTCTCCTTTCCCTCTTCCTCACGATCCTTACTCGAACTAGCCACAACTTTGTCACTGCCACCGCATGACTGACTATTAGGTATAGAAATTTATTCGATTTTATTTGATTGTTTTATGATTTTCGTGTGCTTGTAAATAGGTGTTGATTTAAATTTAAATGTATGTTAACGGATGATAATAATGAATTATAATTTGAATTTAAATGCATGTAAATAGATGTTGTCTTGTATGGATTTATGGAGAGTGTAATATTTATGCATTATACTGGGCGTTAGTGTTTAGTCTTGATGTGTAAGTATGAAGTAGGAGCTCGTCACCTAGGCATGTGGGTACGATTGGAGCTTCTACCAAGTCCGTTAGGACTCATTTCTTATTTTATGCTCTATTGTATTGTGTTAATACTTGCAGGACGAGTTAAGTGGCGTTTTATCTGATCCCAGTTAACCCGGGTCATTTAATTGATCAATTTTCTGGATTAATAACCCTCGAGGATGAGATCCCTCGAGTATATTTTCGAAAACAAGATCCACCACAAGTTGCCTTCGGGTCTATTATATAAATCCCTTCCCATGCCTATCCATATAGTTTTATCGAGTTTTTAATGAGACGAGAGATGGGAAAACCAACTTGCACATACTATGAGCGGGTGCACGTGTTGGTCAAAGCAGGCTTTGGATTAGTGAGCAAGTTGTTTCATTCCTGAGGGATCTTGACAACTCCCGTTTTGAGTTCCTCACACTTGGAGAAACGTGGAAGTTTATGTTTAGTATAACGTATATCTGGACTTGTGGTTCAAAGGGTACTAAAGGCTACTGCCTAAGAGTACTCGATCTTCGTGCTCAAGGCCAGGAGAATTATAAAGGTAAGGAGAGGGCTTAGGATATACTAGTAGTCCCGATAGATCAGCAAATGAAATGAGAAAATCAGCAGCAACAGAACAGTCAGTTCAGGATGTTACCGGGTTTGTAGCCTAGTGACTCCTCAGTAAGTGTCCTTTAGAGAGTTTATGAAAAGTATATGCATGTTTTCTTTCATATGAGAGTTTGCTCTCCTAGCCATTTTGATATTAGTTATATTTTTGGATCAGTAACACTCGTTAGTGACGTATTTTTATAATATATAAGGTGATGATCATGAGCAGGATGAGCCAGCCTAGAAGGAGGAGCAGTGATGTCTCTTACATACATACTTGTCAGATAATAGCATGTTTAATATTTTGAGGATGATATGATGAAATACAATACATGATGATGTGGTGTGATATGATGAATGTTGTAATAGAAAGATGGCTAATGACGACATGTTAATAAATATGTTTAAACATTGAATAAGTACAACAAGTAAGTTAAGACCTAGAATTGATGGGAAAGGTGAATAGAATGCACAGGTGGGTCGAGACCCAAGCTTCAGAAGGATTATACGGCAGATTAAAAAGTTGTGTGAATAAAAATGTATGATATATATATATATATATATATATATATATACACACACACACACCACACGCATACATGTTCATTTGACAGGGTGGCCTTTAATTACACTTTTAGGGGAAACTGAGGCCATCTTATTTTACGAATTTTTATCGTAATTATTTGGTATGTGAATTGGTTGACATGTCATCCATGTAATAGCATATTAGGTTTATTTTTATGCATTCATCAATGCATAGTGATTGGCATATGCCATCTTGAGACACCGAGAGTAGATCCGCATGAGTTAGGTTCGGGTTAGATGACCTAACAGGGGCTAGTGACATTCCAATTCGGTTCCCGAGCATGACCTAGATTTGGGGTGTTACACTTTATATTAGAGTTTTATGCGGTTGTCGTTTGATCAATTCATATCTGTCTTGAGTCGGTTCAAGCTAGATTAGTTTTCAAACCATGAGTATAAGATTCAGATAGCCGTATGAACATGATATGGAGGTTGAGTATGTCCGACATGTAGATGATAGCTTCAGTTAGGCTACAACCGAGCATGAATTATCAGTGTATACACGATGTATATAGATAATTTTTATCGATTAATGTTCGGATGTAGGATTGTTTGTCCCTACGGATCGCGTCTTTCAATCCGAGTTTGAGGGTTTAGTAGGACCGAGGCACTTTTGCCGCACAAAGAAATAATGCGATAAAAATAACATATCAAAAACACAAAATAACACGCAGGAAATTTTACATGGTTTTCAATTCCTTCGCAAATTACAAATCTTAGTAGAATTTTTGCCACTTTAACTTTTTGACCCATATACACCTGTCCTTTGCAATGCTTTGATGAAGAATTTGATTTAGTCTCTATGACCCAAAATAGGGAAAATTCATCTGACACCAAAATATTCAGGTTGAACCGAATTGAATAGAGCTCGCTCTACAAGTGAACTTGTCTGGATTGGACTGACTTTTGAGCTGGGCGAGTACGGGCCTGGTTACCAACAGCACTTATGGGACGCGATCAAGTGTAAAAGGTCAGTCGGGCAAAAAACAATATAGAGTTGCGGGTCTTAACACTCAAGTAATGGGTGTTAAACCCAATTAGCTTCCACACACTCCTTCACGATGCTATCCTAGACATCGCCGACTCTTCTTCTTCCGTCAATGATGTCAAAATCAAAGCAATGGCTTGTAGATCCAATTAAGTGCAGCAGCCGGTGGTGATCTCCAGATGTTGGCGACGTCTCCAGTTCTCCACCTAGGTGCAAGTTTTAGCAATAACAAAATAGAGCAGCAAGGCAATCCCCACCTTCTTTTGGCGAAGATGGGCAGCATTAGGCAGAGCTTTGGCCGCAATCCTTTTCAGCGACAAATCCAACTTTGACTAAGTGCAAGAATGTGACGGTCAGACGATCAACAAGACTTCCAAGCCAACTTCTACGGTGATCCATCTTGTTGACAATGATACACTTCACAACAGCAAGGATGAGGTGCGACAACGAATTCCAACATGGGTAGGCAACCACTAGACTTATCGAGGCTATAGAAACTCTGGCAATCACTTTCTCAACAAGTAGCAACTTCAGCAAAATGCAAGCTTTGGCAAAACAAAGCAGCGATGCAAGCCCCACCTTCCTTCGTCCAAAGCAGAGCTTCTGTAGCATCCCCTTTCTAGCGACAATCTCAAATCCAGCGAGGCTCTTGAAACCAGTAGGTGATGATTCCGATTCCTTGATTCACTTCTTCGTTTCCTTGGCGCTAGCTTTGGTAGCAAAATGCCAACTTTGGTAGGCAAAAGTTTTGTGCAAAACAGGGGACTCTCTGTTTTCTCCCTTCTCAATTGGGCAACTTCCTGATTTTTTTCGGCGATGGTGGGCTTCAACGGTGTGGGGGAAAAGCTTTATCTTGGATAGTGTTGTAAAGGTTTTACGATGGTGGCCTTGGACTAGTCCAATACAGCCGGGGTTGTCAGAAAAAGTCATCAGAAAATTGGACGCCAAACCTGTAAAATAGAGATGTTATCCTCTTATTCGTTGCCGGCGGGTTTGGGCGACATTTTGGCTGGCAGTGTGGCTTTGATGGAGGTAGAGAGTACTTGGGTCGGCAAGGAGGTGTGTAGGCTACAATTTGAACCCCTGGTCTTGGTTGGAAGTTCCCTTGATCAGCCGATGATGACCCCGAAGTTGTTGCTTTGTGTCGATGCAAAGGTAACCTCTTCTCCACGTTCTCAACGCTGACGAAGGTTTGGGACAGCCTAAGTCGACTTGGTCTGATCGGGGATGAGGTTGGTTTCGACTAGGTGTTGACGAGGGTCACTAGAGCAACGTCTCTTATGGAGGGCTCCTCCTCAGGCTTCTCATGCATCATCCAAGCCCTGCTAAATAAACAAATAAAACCTACCTTGGATTAAATCTATTGCGGATGGATGGCAAGGGAGGCCTTTGGCGAGGCTAGACAAAACTAGAGCAGTATGGAAGGGCACAGACGGCGGTTGCACAAGGAAACTCCAAGGTTCTAGTGAGACTTCAAGGAGCACTCCAGTGAAGAGGTGATTGGCAACTTTCTCTTTCCTTCATGGCAACGACATCTTCTTCACATGGGAGACGGGGAGATGAAGCCTCGTTCATTCTTTCTCTTCTTTGTAGCAATAAACACGAGTCTTCTTTTTCTCTAAAAATTTTCTCCCCCCTTCCTCAACAATTAGACTTGATTTTTTATAGACGTTGAGAACCCTTCTGTTCCGTCCTTATCGGCGTGGAATCATGGCTCGGTTCAATTTTTTCACAAATTTCCTCCAGTAGTTTCAGAATAACACAAATCTTTTCCTCTAACTTCTTTTTTTAAATATCCTTCGACGGATTTTAACAACAAAGATTTTTTCCTCAGAATTACTCAGAACTTATTCACTTGAATGGATAAGTTTAAATCTGTGCAAACAATTAGCCATGGTTTTATGCCTAGATTTAGGTCGTTGCAGTGTTTAGTACTATGTTTGAGATTTTTAGGGTATCTCATTTACATGCATCATAGGAATTTAGAATCAGGATTGTACCCTTGTGGGCCCAACTTAATTTAGTTGTACGTTTTTACCCGATTGAATTGAGGGTTCGATGCTTATTTTGTCATCTTGCATCGATTCCCGCCTATATAGTCAATTTTAGGAATTGTGTCAATTTGGACTTTGGAGAGTCTCGATCTGAGCTTTTTGTCCATATACATATTGTATATAATCATAGGTGAGCCACACTAAGTAATGAGTTGTCAGACATCAGAGCGTGCCATGTAGTAAGATCTGAGCCATCCACATCAACCCTAGCATTCTCCTGTTGATTTTCAATTAATTTCCTGTGTACATGTCCAGCAGCCCGGCAGTGTTGCGTGACTTGGCTCGACTCTGATGGACTCCCTTGGGTAGAATCGGTTCACCATTTTCAAACATTTTCAACCAGTTTTTTGTCGTTTTTCGACCATTTTTTACAATTCGAAAACCCTTATATTAGTTTAGATGTATATTTACATTATTTAGTGACTTTCCCGTGTACACGTCCAGCGGCCCGATAGTGTTGCGTGACTTGGCTCGACTCGGTCGACTCCCCTGGGTAGAATCGGTTCGCCATTGTCAAACATTTTTAACCAGTTTTTTGTCGTTTTTCAACTGTTTTTTGTAATTCAAAAACATCTATATTAGTTTAGATGCATATTTATATTATTTAGCATATTTTGAATGTTATGAGTGTTTTTATTTATTTATTTATATGTTTATCGTATATGATGAATGTTTACGTGATTATTTATTTATTATTATTATTATTGGTATATTTATTTATTGATATTAGTATTATTTATGTTTACTAAATTGTAAACATTTATTTATTTATCTATCTATTTGTTTGTTGCATGTATGTTATTATTTATTTATATTTTAATTAGGTATTTCGTATTGAATAACTATGATATAATTAATTAAAATTAAGTATTTATTTATTTATTTAAAGTATAATTATGTATTTATTTGTTTAATTATTTTTATGTTGACTAACATGAATATATATGATATTTACTTGTGTTTAGCCATGTGTTATATAATATAATGATATTATTATTTTCATGCATTTATTATTTATCTATTTATTTGTGAGTGTATTTATTTATTAGTTATTTTCTTTATTATGTTTTAATTTGCGTGCTATATGTTTAGTTATATGTTTATTTAGCAATCTTCTTTATTAGGATGTACTGATGATGTGAGCACATACTATTACCATGCATTATACAAAATTATGAGATCTCTCACTTAGTCCCGTATATAACATCTAATCGGATAAGATCCTATTTATAAATGGCAATGAACTATAGATCTTTAACTTGGTTAATTATTTTTAAGAGATGACTTAGGGTATTATGTTGCACTTTGGGCTAGGTTGTCAGTATTTTACTTAGTAGTGGGTTTCAATGTAGGTTTCAGAGTCCGAACTCGCCGTAGATAAGACGTCATACTTGGAGCTTGGACTACAGGTCTGTTAGGATTCTTCTCAGTTTTATCGCTATACTCTATTACTGATTTGATTTCCAAATCGCAAGACCTGTTAAGTGGCTATTTTATCAGACCTTAAGACTCATTTTACTTCCGTAATTAATAACCTCAAGGATGAAAACCCTCGAGTCTGATTTCGAAAACAATATCTACTGCAAGTTGCCTTTGGGCTTAGTATATGAATCCCTTCCCAGGTGAGCGTCTTTTCCATTCCCAAGTGATCCTAACAACTCTACCTTTGAGTTCTTCAAACCCGAATAAGTGTGAAGGTTTATGGGTATTGCAATGCAGTAT